>JAFFZR010015830.1:0-13776 GCA_018397195.1 Lethrus apterus | reverse complement strand
TATTGTTTTAATGGATTTATTGTATAGTAGTTGTTTCTTATTACAGATTCCTATCAACTGGGATGTCATTTCGAGCACTAAGCTTCTCCTACCGAATTTCACACTGTGCTATTCGAAACATAGTTTACGAAACATGCCAAGCTATATGGGAGTGCTTCTGCGGTATACATATGTCTTTGCCTACTACAGAGGAATGGAAAACCATCGCGAGTGACTTCTACAACAAATGGAATTTCCCCAACTGCATCGGTTGCATAGACGGGAAGCATATTCGCATGAAATGCCCCAAACAAACAGGGTCGATATATTTCAACTATAAGGGCTATTTTTCTGTCGTATTACAGGGAATATCTGATGCAAATTACAAGTTTATTGCTATTGAAGTTGGGGCTTACGGTAAGCAAAGTGATGGGGGAACCTTTTCAGATTCAAATGTTTATCAACAGTTTGAAGCAAACACTTTAAACATACCAGAGAATGAAAATATTCCGTCAACCGACATTTCAGTACCCTTTGTTTTGTTGGGTGATGATGCCTATCCTCTAAAAACGTATTTGTTGAAACCATATTCAAGACAAAGACTTACTATTGAAGAACGGATTTTCAATTATAGACTATCAAGAGCTAGAAGATGCGTAGAATGCGCATTTGGTATTCTGGTAGCCAAATGGAGGTGTTTAAAAACTGAACTGCAAATCTATCCAGATAAAGTAGACATCGTAGTTAAATGCGTTTGTCTTTTGCATAACATAATCATCGATAAGGAAGGTCTTACTTCCCTTGATATTCCTGAGGTGGACTTTGAGTCCCTACACAATGTGCCAGTTTCACGGAGATATAATCACTACGGAAGAAGTGCGAATGAGGCTAGAGAAACCTTGAAAAATTATTATGTTAGTCCAACAGGAGAAATTCCGTTCCAATAGAACCTACTGTAAAGTCATGTTCTTGTGGATAAAATGTAAAAATTAATTCTAATGCCTTAATTAACCTTTTGCCTCTACCACGACTTTGGAGAATCAAAATAGGTCCCGCATAGTCCACTCCACATTTATTAAATGGTCGATCTGGTTGGACTCGATTTGACGGTAAATCACCCATAAGTTGGGAAATGCTTCTTGGTTTAGCTCGAAAACATGTGACAGTGCTTCGATCTGAGATGGGCAAATACGTTTGTCTTACATAAGCTAAAGTGCCTTGTAAATGTGGATGCAACTGGGATTCATGAGCGTTTATTATAATAAGTCCATATCAAAGTGTTTGTAAAGTGATTTCATTTGATGTATAATTTGTTCAAATCGAATAAAAACTAAGCAAGATACAGCAGGGGCAGCGTTGACTGATTTTGCGATAAGGTAAGGATCGAGGTTAAGACGCGCTAATTTAACTACAGGAACGCGATTCGTAGTAATTGATTGCAATGGAGGAATGGATCGGGAGGCACCAGGCTTAAGGAGGGAAATGTTGTCAGCAGAAGAGGAACCGGTAGGCGTGGAAGGTAAGTACAACGTACCCGAGGAGGAGGAAGAAGAAGAGATGAAGCGGAAGAGTCGGAAGATGACGTATCAGAGGAACAGGAGGATGAAACGGACGAGTGGGAGGAAGGTGTGGATGAACGTTCATGACGGACATCGGCAGGTTGCTGAGAGGAGACAGCCGCATTCCTTAGGCGCGACGCGATAGGCAAAGATTTACGATTAGCCGCCGGTGGGGAGGCAGACGGAGGAGGCGGAGTCTCCTTATTCGGAGATGACGGCGGTGAAGAGTCCTCCGCCGGATGGTCCTCAAGTTCGCGGCGAAGCCGGCGACCATAAGTTTATAGCTCTGCCTCTTCCGTCGCCCCTTAACGGCATCGATCGTCCTGTTGGAGAGGCTCGAGAGGTGGACGTTAATAAATTTCCCGGTAAAGCTAGCTTCTGCTTTGGCTAGCCGCTTAACTTCGAGCCTCGACCATTTCTCCCGCGCTCTAGAGGCGGCAGCCTCCATCTCAGCATTATATTCAGCTGGATGGGACTTTCGCTGGTGCTGGCGCAACCCGATATTAGTAAGGAAGGATCTATGACAGAGATCACAGGAGTAGGACGGGGCTTGGGAAGTACACTGCCTTTTATGTTGGTTGAAACCGGACCGACTTGCGTAAGACTTGCCGCACCGACAAATATACGAATTTGGGGGGTCGTGAGGGGGAGCGGGTTCTATAGCGGAAAAGAAAACTCACTATGGGACAATAAAGTTTGAGAATAAATCCCGCTCTAGAGAACACGACGAAGTCGTGTGTATCGCAGGCCCAAAGGTAAGACCTGCGAGCAGCACTTCGTTCGCCTGGCTTGTAGTGGTACTAAAATACAAGTACCAAGACAAGGCGTGCGATCCACCGGGGTCCGCGAGGAGGCTGCTGCGTCTAGTCCTGGCAGGAAGGTGGCAAGGTGCACACTCAGTACCACCTTCCTGAGAGTGCTAACAGACAGTACACAAAAGTGCGATGCCAATGCCAGGACCACCCCGGCTGTATATGCATAATAAATTCTATTTGTTTACTCAATGGGTGCAGGCAGTTAAACAGATGATTCCTTGTTTGAATCAATCTGCAGCTTGCACCTTTTGGCCCTAACCTAATTATTACTATTGTTATTATTATGTTGTATTTTTTTTTTGGGTCAATAAAATCATATTATTATTATTATTTGATTTATTTTGAGACTTTAAATAGATGACGACTCCATAAGCCTCATGTGAAGCATCACAGAAGCTATGTAATTCAATGTAATTACTGTTGTTTAACAGAACATGACGTGGAAAATGAATTTTGTTAATATTATATAAGTCGTTTATGAATTGATTCCATAAAGAATGAATGTTCATTGGTACAGATTCGTCCCAATCTAATTTGACGGCCCAAACCCTTTGCAAAATAATTTTAGCCTTCACAAGACTGGACCTACTAAACTCAGTGAATCGAAAATTTTAGCAACTGTTGATAATATAAGGCGCTTAGTGACCTTATTATTACCATTTTCATAGTGAGATGAATAATTTAATGTGTCCTTGCAAGAATTCCACAAAATGCCTAATGTTTTATTTTCTTCATTTGCCATCAAGAGTAATGTTTTTGCTTTGTTTATTGTTATTAGTCGTCGGTAATACCTCTGCGGTTCCATATGTTACAGTTTTTAGGCGAAAAGTTTTAATAGGTTCATTAATCTCATTATGCCATAAAATCCTTAAATAATCTATATCTTGTGGATCAATTAAAATTTGTCGGTTAATTTTCACAATATCGGCTCATAGCACGATATTATGCATTCGAAATCGAATAATTATTGAATAGTTCTGGTTGAATCGTTGGTCCTACCATGAGAGTATCATTTGAACTAAAATTATTTTTAGTTTTTGCAGACGCATCAAATACAACGCGGAGTTTTGTAGTTGTACTTTGTGGTTTAATTATCGCGTGATGCGGTAAATAAAAATGTCTTGAATTATTTTTTATGATTCGATTATCACTTGATTCATGCACTAATTCCATATGGTCTAATGTTAAATATTCATTAATGAAGTTTTGGTATTCTAATTTAAGATTATGAAATTTTATGAATTTCTTTTCCAGGTTATGGAAACGTTCAATTGCAGTGTCAATAGACAATCCTAACTGCGGGGGGGGGGGTCGTTTTAAATGGTAATCGTAGTTGAAACCGACCGTTTAGAAAACGTAAATGGGTTCTTTCAAAATGCTGCTCGCAATTACGCTCTTTGAGAAGTGTTGTTTGTATTTATCATAATCCTCAATTTCCCAGAATATATCAATCTGTTTGTTTAAGACATATTGAGAGTTATTACAAATACTTTGACAACTAGCAATATAATTTGTATTTATGGCGCCCCCAATTATCCAACCCAACTGCGTTTTCTGTGCAATGGGACCCTTTGTATGTAACGAAAATTGACCGACACACAAGAGCTGTAAAAACAATTCGTTTCTTAATAAAAGATCTATGGCGCTTGGTTGGTGAAAGTATGGGTGGGCAAGTTTTAAATCATTAGGAATTTTTAGAGATGATAGATTGGGGTTGTGGGTAAATTTTGTGATATTTGATGTAAAACGAAACAAGAAATATTATTATTATTATTATTAATGAATTTATAAAAGCAATTGAACTCTGTCTTAGTTCTTGTTATTTTCAATATAATAATGATATATGTACTCAATTATTTGGTTCTCCCATTCCTGCAGTTATTGCAAATTTAGTTATGGAAGACTTAGAATTCAATTGCTTAAATAAGTTAGACTTTGGTATATCATTTTACAAAAGATATGTTGATGATGTGTACCTATTAATAAAACTAATGATATAGTAAATATTTTTAATTCATACCACATACGTTTAAATTTCACTTTAGAAACGGAAAGAAATGACACTATCAATTTTTTAAATATACAAATTAAACACATTAACACTCAAATATACACAAATTGGTTTATTAAAGTAATCAATTGCAACAGATATATCAATTATTATTCAGATACTCCTTTAACCCATTAAGTACCGGTACTAGAAATAATTGGAAATCAATTCAAATTTTTATTTACAATTAACTTGTTGACATTAACAAAGGGTTTTGTATAAAAATTAAAATTAAAATCATTTTTCTAATATATTTTTTTAAGTGTCCTATATATAGGACACCGGGACCACGTAATGCACAAAATCAGTAATTATTTCGTGTGATACGGCTGGAAACATTCTACGCACAACGTGATATCGCATTTGGAGCAATATGTCAATGGCTTTTTTTGACATCCTGTATACTGGCACCGTCTTTGTTTGCTTCTACGTTGAATCCAGTGATTTTTTTCGTCGTATCTAACGTCGTGAACTACTCCTGCAGCATGCGTCTTTCGTTTAGATCCGTTAGAATTCAGTTTTAGATATGGAACAGCAACTGATCTTCTAAAGTCTAAACAACTGATGGACTGTGCTCCGTATAAAATCCTATATAAAATCCACGTTGCTAAGGGCCATGTCTATTATACGAGTGAATATTGGCCAGTACCATTTTTTCCCTCGGATTTGAATTGCGTATTTCCCCACCAGTCTTGGTGATCAACTCCTCCCATATGTTGGTTATAAGATTTGATGAGATTTGGTTGAGGTACATTTGTTTTTACTTTTCTGACACTGCTCCAACGACTGGCTCGACCAATTGGCTCAATATCGTCGTGGTTGGTACCCATAATGACGCATTTATTGTCATTCCACTTTACTAGCAAAATCTCACCTTGATCATCAAATCTATAATCGTAAGAGCCGCGTTGTTTTTTTTCTAACTGCTTCGAAGGTTTTAGTGGACATTTTTCTGTACGGTTCTCACGTATTGTACCAGTGGCTCTAAACCCCACATTTTTTAAATGAATCAACAAGTCACGATTGGTAAAAAAATTATCAAAATACACCACGTGATCCAGGGGTACTGCAACGCATTCCAAAAGACTGGTGACGACCTTAGATCCTAAGTTCATTCCACCGGTATCGTCTGTCATACTCTTTCCCGTATATACAGAGAAATTATAGCAGTAACCACTGGAACTGCATAGCGCCCAAAACTTATAGCCAAATCTAATTGGCTTACCACGTATAAATTGTTTCAATCGATTATGTCCACAATACTTAACGATCATTTCATCAATGGAAAGGTTTGTGGTAAAGACTCCCCATTGCTGAAAGGCTTTGTTGATTTTTTGAATCAGAGGACGAACTTTGAAACATTTATCTGCGGCGTCTGTCTCATCGTTATTGGCAAAATGTAGCACTGATTTTATTTTCAGGAAACTATTTCTTGACATTGCTTTTTGCACAATTGGTACACCCACATCTTCATCAGTTGCCCAAATTAATTTTTCAGATGGAACAGTATGGTACCCTGATAGCAATAATATGCCAACAAAAGTTTTGAGGTCGTCAATTTGGATATCAAAATTTAAATCGTTTTTAGCACTTTTTGCATAGCGAATTGTTTCACGACGAATATGTTGATAAAATTCGTCATCCAAAAGTTTTTCATATAATCTTTCAACCTTAGTCTCCTCAGACTCAATAGGTTGTAACACCTTTTTATAAGTAGGACATTTCTTTATCCATTTTGGTGCAATGTCTGTTAGTTTTCTTTTCTTTGCTCCTCTTCTATTACCACTATTACCTGCTGCAACTTCTTCACCTTTCTCATTTTCAGATCTCTCGCCTTCAACTTCAACAGTTTCAGTTTTATCTATTTCTTGCAATTGAACGTGCACTTCTAAAGTACCGGGAATATCATTTATTTCTACCAGACCTAAAGTATCATCATCACCTTCGTCTTCGTCGCTTAGAGAATTGGATTCTGGAGGTACTACAACTACATCTATGGTATCTACATTTTCCATATCATGCCAAAAGTCTTCCCGCTCAAATTCCGCTTGTAGATCGGCCAAAGTTAGACATTTTTTTGTTGCCATTTATGCACAAATAATCAAGTAGTAACCTTCTTCTGTTTTATAATTTGAACTTACCTTGAGTTATTCAGCGGTCACTTCAAAATTAGATTGCCTTTTAGGAGCACAAAACATAACCAACTCCAACCATAACTCATGTTGTCTAGACTTGTCAAACGTGAGTATTGCACGCGCACACCGTAATCAGTTTTCCTTTCAGGATTCCGGTGTACTAAATATAGGACACCCATATTTTTCGAGAAAAATCTAATTTATGAATGTATCAGCAGACAGAATTATAACGTAATAATAGTCTTACACAAGTAAAGAAGCTGTTCACGAGGTAAAATTGATGTCATGAATTCAATTGTTCTAATTACATAGTTTAACGCATAGGCATGCAGAATGGCGGAATATCGTGCAGAATTCAAAAAATTATAACACCAGTTAAGTTGCTGATTTTGTGCAGAAAAAATTAAATATATATTCAGAATAGGTACATGTTGATCCTACGGTAGGCGGTTTTTATTATTATTAAACAGATTTCTTAAAAAAAAAATTAATAAGCTGTCCTATATATATATGACACCGGCACGTAATGGGTTAATATATAAGAAAAGTGTCATTAATAGTCTTATTGATCAAGGTATAAAATTATCTCACGCAAAATTTAGAAAACAAAATTTAGATAAAATTACAATTTTTGTAAACAATAATAACTATCCTAATTCATTTTCTAATAAAGTAATTAAACAAAGAATTCATAAATTATATAATAACAATTCAGAAAAAACAAATATTAATAATGATTTCAAATACGCTTTTCCATATAAAAAAGGATTATCTGAAAGAATTAAAAACATTTTAAAACAATATAACATTATACTTGCACATAAAAACACTAACACAGCAAATATTTTTTTTACTCAATTAAAAAGCAAAATTCCCAAAGATAAACAAACGCATGTTATTTATAAAATTCATTGTTCAAATTGTCCTGGAACATACATAGGACAAACAAAACAACATTTAAAAAAACGAATGGTAGGAGTCATGAGAGCTGGCGCGTCAAGGTCATATTTGAATTGTGTGAATCAAGTTTCAGAAATCACATGTCTATTATCATATGTTATATACATTTACTCTATTGCATACTGTTATGTTCTTGAGATTCGTATTTAAAGATAATGTGATTTTTAAATACTTTTATTTAACTCAATACAACGCACAGGTCGGTTGACTTAAAACTGGCTTATCTTCGCAAAACTTATATCTACCAAAAACATAGTAACACAAAAACTTATGTACTTTCTAACATACATAACACATACTTCATATTTATCGATAATCTATGTGACATAACCTAGAAAATAGGTTAGCACAATGCCGTTGACATGTGACATGTCACCCTTGCATTTAATAACGACATACGTTTTTCTTGTTCCATATAATTTACATAGCAGACATACGTTTCAATTTTTATCTCTTTCATCAACATGCGGACCGAATGCGAAAAGGAAACTCATAGTGTCGAAAATTGTTGCATTCAAATGGCCTTGACCTCTCATGAATCCGACCATATATACACCCATAAATACACTACAACAGCATACAACGTAACAACACAGCACTTTCAAAACACTCTAAAGACACTGGACATAAATTTAACTTTAAAGATGTGGAAATTATTGATAAAGAAACTAATTATAAAAAAAGATTACTTTTGGAAATGATTAATATAAAAAAAGACAGTAACTCTATAAATTTTAAAAGTGACACTTCAAATTTAAGCAAAATTTATAACAATTTAATTATTTGATTAACTACATCTAATCAAAATTATATATTTATAAGTTAGCTATATTATTATCGGAAAGGGAATTATGTATTATTTATAAATACATAATTTGAATTGTCCATTATTGAGTTACTACTGAAATAATTTATTATATTTGGAATTATTTTAAATTACTTTTACATTAATAATTTAATAATATACTGAATTGTTTTAGAATTAAACTTGATAATGGTCGAAATACTCGACTAGGTTTTTTCCACGTTTTTCCTAGTCTTACAGCAATAGCTGGAGTATATAGAAGTCGTAACGTTGGACGCAATTGGGATTAGGAATTGTAAAATTTGATTCATTAATTAATGTTTAAATTATTATTTCAACCCTTTAAACTAATTGATGAAACAAATTTATAGTAAATTATGCTTTCTAAAGAATATTTCCATAGTGAATAAATAACAAACGTCAAATATATTTATTACCAGACGAAGATCACGAAACACATTTTTATATTTCTTAATATTATGTGTCTTAATAAATATATTTTATTGCACAACTTGAGTTTTAATTTAAATGCACGCTCAAGAAAAAAAAAAACGAAATACTAACTTAACATTTATTGCTAGATTAATCGTAATTGAAATAAATTTTGCTTCAAAATTTTCGCAACAGGGACGGGCTTAAGACTGTTCGTTTTCAAAACGCTGTTCTCCTAAATCTACATATCGTCTCTTAAATTTAGATCGTACATATTTAAATTATTCAATTTTTTGACTTGTATACGGTCAATTACGATATGTTGTTCTTTGTTCAATTTTCTTTAATCAAAAATACAAAGCAATATTATTTAGAACATGGCCATTGATTATTGAATTCCAAATATTTCGAATTTACTTAACCTCGCCGATTCAAATAAACCGAAACATCATTTATAAACATTCAAGTTGTGTGTCGTTAAACGAACAAATAACTACCAGCAAATTCGAGCGAAAATCGTCCTAAAAGTACACGAAGACAAGTGATGCAAACGCACGCAAATTGCATTGCGAATAAATTTCGGTAAATTAAGGTCAAGTTTTAAATTTTACGTGGGGGATAAACGCGTCTGCCAAAATGTGCATCGAACAATGAGAAGCTCATGAATTCGCCATGGCCATGAAAGAAGTCCATGGTCAACAGCCAGACTAATATACAAACATGTTTGAGAAATTAAAATGAACGAAACACCATATTGTAGTTGATAGCTGATTTGTTCATGAATACAATAGAACGAAAAATCAAAAATGCAAAATAAAATAATTAACAAAGTTCTTGATTATTACAAAAATATATTCACAAATTAACTAAATCTCTATATTCAAATTTATTGAAAAAAATTCTTCGAACGTGATAAATTTAAAAATTATGAGAAAATGACGAAAGCGATTTGTCAGTTACTTTTCTCGCCGCGTCGTTAAATAATTCGTATAATAAATCAACTGAATCGAGTTCAACAATTTTAAACTTTAAAATTTCCTTACACGCCATTTTAATCAAATCACAAACTATTTCAGGTCATTGCTTCGACACAGAAATAACTTCGTACGACGACGGACGGCTAAATGGCAAATCGAATTTAATAATTTATTAAAATTGTGTCGTTAGTTGGCAAAGAAGCGAGCAATTTGTTCAATTAATTAAATTTAAAAAATTCAAATTGAACGTTTTACTGAAATCGGAATCTCATGACATGACGAATTATTTTAAAAACCTCACGTAATGTGCTTTTATTCGTTTTTCACGGAAATCGATCAATAATTTCAGGAAGTGTTTTCTTTGATGGAAATTATTGTGCATTTTAACTAATTGATTTGCATTTAATACGTTAATAAAATTACAAATTCAACAAAGTAACTTTTATTAAAAAATATAACATATGAAGTTTAAAAATATTTTTTAGTTGACGCTTTAAGATTTCAAATTTGATTGGGTATTGAGGTTTCATTAAAGCTTGCAAAGAAAGTAGCTTTTGAAGTTAATACGGTTGAATTAATTTATTTTAAGGGTACAGATTTTGTCAACGACTTGGAGCAAAATTTGCTTGTTTTCATATTTAATTTAGACCGACAAACTTTAGGTGATTGTGATTATAAAAGACACTAAAACAAGCAATTTTTGTCAATAAACTCATGTCTGCTGCTATTACATGATTCATATACAGAATTTACAGTAGTTGTTCGAAGTGTTGCCATTGTTTTCAACGGGATGATTGGTCTAATGAATATTCTAAGAATATTCTATTTAATAATGAAAATGGCAGAAAAGTTATTGCTGCCTGTCTTGTTACTTTTCAAATTAAAGTTGAACATATAGGGTATCGTTGGATTCGTCTCTCCATTGTCTTTCCAAAAACGTCAAAATATACAGGGTGTTCTATTTAAAATAAGAAAGCTGACATCGCTTCCGGTTTCGCCGTAAGTGGAATTGAATTTTTGATAACACTTTTTCTCATAGCGATGGCTTCAGCCGTTCAAAAGTTATCATGATATATTCTTATTCCTTAGAATATTCTCGGAATAGCTTGCACACGCATGCAAGCGGCCATTACCCTTGCCAACAAATCCAACAAAATTGATATCATGTACCAGCTTGCTTTACATGATGATCTTGCTTTTTATTTGGAGATAAAATAAAATTAAAAATTGTACGTATCAACTGCCTTTGATTCCATCTAGTGCCAAAGCAGCTCATTTCCTGACATGAGTTTATTGACAAAAATTGCTTGTTTTGGTGTCTTTCATAACCACCTAAAGTTTGTCGGTCTAATTTTGGGACATTCTGTATAAATTCGATCACATACACAGTGAAAATAAAAATACTTTAAAAAGAAATAAGAAACCATAAATTGCAAAAATAAATGAAAAAAAAAATACAATTAAAGTATCGCCGCTTATGTAAAAAATAACTCTAGACATTAACGTTCAATTATTAAAACTTCAAAAATCTCTAAAATTCAACTATCCATTTATGCTCTTAAGCCAACCCAACTCATTAGACATCCAAATTGACCAAACTTAATACCACATTTAAATCTAATTGATTTCGAGTGTTTAGTTATTTTTAATAAATTTATTTTTTTTTTTTGAAACTCTACTTCAACGAAATTTTATCAACCCACTCGATTTCAGATTGATTACGATTATTTTCAAAAATATATTTTTCGTTTTTGCAAATCGACATCATAGATTATGTGCATATTTACGATATCCAACGTTTGCTTAATTTTGGGTTGAACATACCTTCCTCATTATATCCAATCCATCTCCAGTTTCCCTCATGATTTTCCACCAGCTTCTTCCTGTTACTTTGTTATTTTCCCAGTTCATGCTTTCGTAGTCCAGTACTTGTTAGCTCTTTCCTCATTCCCGCACCTGAATTCTCCCTATTACCCAGCCCTTTTTTCATTCAGATGATTAAAATGAGCTGTCAACGTAGATGAAAAATTTTCAAAAATTATTATAATATTTTGATTTGTAATTTTCTTATTAAAGAGAGTGCATTGAATTTTGAACCTCAGTATTTATCAACAACAATAATAATACTAATAATAATAATAAGTAACATTTTTAAATTTATACCTTATGCTATAATTTCTAGGAAATTGCCAGGACTGAGTTTTTAATTGCTTCTCTTTAAATATGTTTAATTGATATAAATATTATTATCAACAATAACAGTAATAAATCATAACGTGAAATTGTTCACGATGGATTGTAATACTTGTTGGTGTTTGGACTATTTTCATCGTTGGAATTTAGATGCTCCATTTTGAGGATCCGTCGTTTCGGCATAGAAATCGTCTTCAGGATAGAAAATAATAATAATAATAATAATGAATAAATTTACTGGACAAATACATACATTTAGGAGATGGGATCATCTTAAATTATTACATAAGAGAATTAGTTCAAAATTATTCAAATCGAATAAAAGCAACAAAGCAACAAAGCTTACAAACAACCAACTATTGCCAATATGGAAAATATTAAAAATGAGACTTCAAGGCACCAAGCCATTAGCTGACGAACTAAGTGTCATTATAGAAAACCAACGTTCAACTCCACTCAATGAATTATTATTTTTTTTTTATAAGAAAGATCTAATTACATGTTCATATTTACAGCAAAAAATAATATTGTAAACGTGAACTCGTTCATTAGAGTGTCATCGATAGTACGTTTCGTAAAAGGTTTCGTAACATTAAATAAGCCACCATTTAAAATACAAATATTGATCGCATGTCGTGTTTTTTTCGTCTAATACTTTTGGCGCCATTTTGTTTTGTTCGCGTTTTCCACTATTTACGATTCCGAGAAAATATAAATTTCCAGATTAGATTGCATAAACTCGATGTTGTTGTTCGATCTGGATTATTAAAAACGCAAATGTTTGTCGCATGTCGTGACAGATGTGAAAAAACTACAATTGTAAGTGCACCGTCAATAACATGTTGCGTTTCGGTTTATTGCGAATTACGTTGGGGAAGGTCACGATCGACGTGAAGATACACACACCTCATAGCTATGGTATCTTATCTGTAGAAAATACGTGGACTTGTGTGGGGAAGGTCACTGCTGTTATCACTGGTGTCATGTCATGGCACGACATCACAGTCGAATTTCGCAATCGGCGTAAATTTTCGAATATTAACCCAAATTTTTTTATCGGAAAACGGGGTTAAGTAAATGTTGTGCTGCGTGACGTTTATGTTTTGTTTAAGAGGATTTATTGACAAACAAGAAATCTCCTTGCTTCAAATTAACACCATTGTGTTAGTTGTACATTAATAATTAATTAACAATAATTAAATATTCTGCCAGAGAACAGTACGTAACATAAAATACTTACAAAAAAAATTCTTAAAGATTGATAAATTAGATCTTTTCCTTCTGGGCCAAAAGAGTATTCATCTTAATCCAGCGAAAAATACATGGAACGTAGCTTTATTTTTTTTTAAAGATCATCGCTGATTGACGATAACTGGTTGTAATTACAATGGACCGCATTAGTGTGACGTCAAAAACGAGCACGAAATTTAAACTGGAGTCATTCACATTTTGACCGTCTTAAAACTGACCCTTATGGTTCATGTAAATAGGTGTCAAATTAAATAGGACAATATTATATTTGCTGTTATGTATTTATTATAAACATATAAAGTACAAGATTGTTATATGAGCATTATTCAACTTCTATCTTTGTATTTCACCATATGTGTCCGTTTAAAATTTTGTCAGTAATTGTTATAAACAAATTCAAAAAGCCATTGCATATTATATGCATATGAATTGGCATTACTGCATAGCCTCTCTCCGAGGTGTCGTTTTATGTATATGGTTTTATGGTTATGTGTCATATGTTTCGTTGTTGAGATAGTTGTGTTTGGTGTTTCATTTTAATTATTTGAACTTTCTCTACATTAGCCTTCGTTTATAAAAAAACAGTATTTTTCAGTGCTACTTTGAGCTATTAATTTTTA
>JAFFZR010015826.1:1876-14538 GCA_018397195.1 Lethrus apterus | reverse complement strand
TGGTATTGACTGTTTAACTTGAAGGATTGTTACCATTATGCCAACGAATCGTTACAAAATCGTCGTTAATAAAAACATTATTAATTTTTAAAGAGAACTACCTAAATTAATTTTTTTTAACTAAAAGTGGAATATCTCGAAAACCGCTCAATTTTAGTATGGAGTCTGTAGTACAAACTTTTCCTATTTTGTTCCGGGGAATCTGAAAATGAGACGATATATAGGCTGTTCCATTTAAAATAACAAAGTTGTATAACGTATAGGCAAATCTAAACACCCTGATTATTTCAGAATAATTTTATGGTGTAGAGTACTTGACTCCAAACAACTTTTACTTGAAACATTTTTTAATAAAGTGAATAGGTAAGACGTAATAGACCGACCCCAGATAGTTGGCACACTACAGAGCCTACTACAGAGGAATGGAAAACCATCGCGAGTGACTCTACAACAAATGGAATTTCCCCAACTGCATCGGTTGCATAGACGGGAAACATATTCGCATGAAATGCCCCAAACAAACAGGGTCGATGTATTTCAACTATAAGGGATATTTTTCTGTTGCAAATTACATGCAAATTACAAGCGCATTGCTATTGAAGTTGGGGCTTACGGTAAGCAAAGTGAAAAGCAAATCTGAAAAGGTTCCCCCTTTTCAGATTCAAATGTTTATCAACGGTTTGAAGCAAACACTTTAAACATACCAGAGAATGAAAATATTCCGTCAACCGACATTTCAGCACCCTTTGTTCTGTTGGTTGATGATGCCTATCCTCCAAAAACGTATTTGTTGAAACCATATTCAAGACAAAGATTTACTATTGAAGAACGGATCTTCAATTATAGACTATCAAGAGCTATACGATGCGTAGAATGTGCATTTGGTATTCTGGTAGCCAAGTGGAGGTATTTAAAAACTGAACTGCAAATTTATCCAGATAAAGTAGACATCGTAGTTAAATGCATTTGTCTTTTGCATAACATAATCATCGATAAGGAAGGTCTTACTTCCCTTGATATTCCCGAGGTGGACTTTGAGCCCCTACACAATGTGCCAGTTTCACGGAGATATAATCATTACGGAAGAAGCGCGAATGAGGCTAGAGAAACCTTGAAAAATTATTTTATTAGTCCAGCAGGTGAAATTCCGTTTCAATACAACCTACTGTAATAATCTATAGCTCTACAAGTCATGTTCTTGATGGATAAAATGTAAAAATTAATTCTAATTGCTTATGTACCTAATTAATGTAAACCCCATATCAAAATTAAATTGTACTTACTAGTGTTGAGTTCTGTAGCAACTTTCTCCCACTTTTGCCGAGAAATATCTCTGTTATGATAATTTTTGTCTCTCATATCCAAGAAATACTTGTTACACAAGACTGATCAATTTATCGTAATCCATGGTGAAATAACCAAATCACTCGAAATTCAACGCACGAAAACCCCCAAAACAGACGCAGGTCGCACGAAAAAATCAAACTTGTTAGAACGCTCAACTGGTTCTGACGACGTCGTGTCGTCAACGTCGTGCATGTTCTGACGTGTTCATCGCCAATGTAAACACTCTCATTGGAACACATTTTCGTCAGAACTCGCATCCATAGTAGCCGTAGCCTAATTAAGCATTGGATTCAGTATGAATGAAAGGAGTAAATGGCGCCTCAAAAGAACATATACAGCTAACTTTTTTATGTAAAGAGATACAAAGTTGGTTAAATGGACAAAGATTAAGTACCATGCGCAATGCGCATTTCACGCAATAAATTATAAAACAAAAGAACATCGCGTTGCTAAGATACAAGCATAACTATTAATTGTTTAAATTGAACCCCCTGTATATTTTTATATTTTTATGTTGCTCTGGTTGCATGCTATAATTAATTATAAAACAATTTTTTTCTAGGATAGCTAGTTAAGGAGTTAAAAAAATAATATTTTTTTGCATTCTGGGTGTTCACGAATTATTCTACAATAGCTAACTTTTTTATTTAAGGAGAGACAAAGTTGGTTAAATGGACAAAGTTTAACTACCTTGCAATGCGAATTTCGCGCAATAAATTATAAAACAAAAGAACATCGCGTTGCTAAGATACAAGCATAAAGATAATTTTTTTAAATTGAACACTCTGTATATTTTTATATTTTTAAGTTGCTCTGGTCGCCTGCTATAATTAATTATAAGATAATTTTTCTCTAGGATCGCTAGTTAAGGAGTTAAAAAATAAACTAATAAAATAATAAAAACCAAAAAGGAAAAGAAATATTGTTATGGGTCCTCCTCTTGCAACAAGTTATTTTATAAATGTTTTTCATCCTTCGGACTACGTCAATATGTATTATGCATCTCACATCAATAATAATAAAAGAAATTATTATAAATTATTTATTTACCACTATTATAATTATAATGAAATTTGCAAAATTATTTTCTCCAAAACTCTTTTAATAGCGGTTTTAGAGACAAATTGTCTGATAATTAATTATAGCAGGTAATCAGAGCCACATAAAAATATAAAAATATACAGGGTGTGCAATTTAAAAAATTAATCGTTATGCTTGTATCTTAGCAACGCGATGTTCTTTTGTTTTATAATTTATTGCGTGAAATGCGCATTGCATGGTACTTAATCTTATCTCTTTAAATAAAAAAGTTAGCTATTGTAGAATTTTCCCGTGAACACACTGTATAGCGATGGAAAAAAATTTCCGGACACGCGCTGGTATCATTAGATGCAGGCGTTCTATAGTTTGGGAGTTTTATGGATTAAGGCGTTTTAAGAATAAATGCGTTTTAAGGATAAACTTAACGACAATTTCTGTTCTGTGTCACATATGAACGCCATATATAATACACCTTTTCACAAACCGGAATCAAACAAGAAACTTTATACGAGGACGTTTTTACACACCAAAAACCGGACGAAATAACATTAATCTGCGACTGCGTCGACGCAAAAACCCGCCGCAAGTATCATTAATTCGCCTTCTCATCATCCCGAGTTAAATATTAAAACTAAGTGTTTTATGTGTGAGAACGCAGGTTCGCAGTTGCATCTAACGGCCGCAGATGTCGCCTCCGACCGCATCTTACGTTTCGTG
Organism: Lethrus apterus; assembly: GCA_018397195.1. NCBI lineage: Eukaryota > Metazoa > Arthropoda > Insecta > Coleoptera > Geotrupidae > Lethrus > Lethrus apterus. The sequence goes on along the minus strand of JAFFZR010015826.1, from coordinate 11,433 downwards.
AAGATTAAAGCCTCACCCTTGCGCCGCGGAGCGCGCCCGAGCAAATTAGCCTAAGTGCGCCGGGGATAAATTCGCGGCTTTAATCGGAGCGAGAGGGAAAAATAAAATTAATTAGGCTAATTGGTTGTCGTTAACGGAACAAAGGAAAAGCGCCGTATCTGTGATTTTTTCGTTCGGTCGTCGCACCTGAAGTCTTTATTAAATGTTTACTTTCGACAACGAATAAAAAAATGTTGCATTCGTTTGAAAGATTAATTAATTAATTAATTAATTAATTAAACAAATAATTAATTAAATAATTAAACAAATAATTAATTAATTACTTAAACAAATAATTAATTAATTAAACAAATAATTAATTAATTAATTAAACAAATAATTAATTAATTTAAATATTGGAAACAAATTAAAAGAATTAACTTGATTATAAATTTAAAAGCCACCACTCACTTTAAAGTTTATATTTTAATTATAATTAAAAAAAAATAAAGTAATTCAAGATTAATTTAAAAATTTGCATTATAAAAATAATTTCTCAAATCGATGAAAAACCAACCGAAAATTACGAAAATCAAAATTCCCTATAATCCGAAATCGCAACGTAAAACACGACGCGGGAAACGCGGCGAATCTCCATAAATTTCATAAAAAAAAATCCCCCTCGCGTGTTTTACAAATTGGATTGCGTATTAGAGATCCAAACGGTCTCTCGACATCGACCCTTTTCACACATAATTTAGTTTTTCGTACGGACCGTAATTAAACGGGAAAATAGCGCGGCGTCGCGTTTTCGAATTTATGCCCGTCACGTGACACGAACCGGTATGACTGGCTTAATTACTTCGCGTACTGTTCGCGTTCTGCGAGACAAAGGGGTCGTAATTGCGCTTCTTTGCCGCCGCCGCGGCGCGAAATAACGAAATGAACGAGAAAGGAAGGACATCGTATACCCATCTCCCCCCCCGTCGACGAGGTCGTCGTCCACGGCCCTTTTGCGATAATCGAATAAACGTGCGGCTATATCGTAAATTCATTAATGAAGGCTTTTCAGCGTTTCGAGCCGTGTCCGATGCCGCCGCCGCCACTGGTTGCTGCCTACAATCAACGTTAATTGGTACGTTTGCTTTGGTTTGAGCTAAAAATTGACGTACGTGGATCGTTACGAAAGTTGCTCGGATCAATTCTCTGACCTTGTCAAAATCTGTCAAGCTATGATTTTCTTTATTATTATTATTTTAATGCGTGAGCCCGTTAGCTAGGTAATAAGCTAAGACTAGCAAAAATTAAGAAAGAATTGATAATTTTTTTCTTCTGCTAGAAAGCTATTAAAAATGTCGAAAAAGGACAAATTAGGAAAACTCGCCAATTCTAAATTCCAAGGTAAGCTAACTAACTGCTAAGCTAATAAGGCTAGTAATCTAACTGAAATAGCAGTAAAGTAAATTTGTAATTTTTACATTTATCAGTATGTTAAATTAATACATTCTATCCAATAAGCTAACAGTGGTAATAATCGCACAACGTAGTAACTTAAACTCGTAAGTTAATAAGCTAGAACTAGCAAAATGTATCTTTAAAAATGTTGTAAAACGTATCGAAATATAAAACATTACAAGTTGTTTTAGAAGGTGATAAACTTACCTAGTATTACCTAGTAACGACTAGTAGTAACTACGACTACTAGTAAAAATTAAATGATTTTTCTTTTGTTTTTTAACTTCAGAACTATATAAATTATAAATTCTAACTGATAAGGTTAACTAACTGTAACTAACACAACTAGTAATCTAAATAGATAAGCATAAACCCAATAAAGAAGCTACTACTTTACAATTAGCTATAGAGAAAAAATATCCTAGCTAATAAGCTTACAGAGATAGTAACTAGTAATTTAAACTAAAAAACAGACTTTGTATTTCATACCAACTAGCTCGTAAGATAAGCTAAAGTTAAAATTAAAAGATCTGACCGTGCAAAATCTATCAAACTATGAAATTTTACAACAAACTCGTTAGCTAGTAAGCTAAGACCAGCAAAAATTAAGTTTTTTCTGTTTTCCTTTATCTTGCAAGACCATACAAAAATCTATCAAGTTATGAAATTTTACGAAAACCTCGTTAGCTAGTAAGCTAAGATTAGTAAATATTAAGAAGATTTTTTTCATTTGTCCTTCCTTCCTATCTTGCAATTAAACTATTAACAAACTCAAGAAGTAGCAAACTAGCTTAACTCGCCAAATTATAAATTCTGCCAAGCCAACTAACTAGTAAGCTAACAGGGCTAGCAATCTACCTGAACTAACAGAAAATTAAAAAAGTTTACATTTACTGTTATCAGTGGGGGATAAGCTTACAGATGTAACAATCTATCAAGTTTTGAAATTTGACAAGAAACTAGTTAGCTAATAAGCTAAGATTAGTAAAAAAAATTCATTTTTCGTTCATCTTGCAAGAAAGCTATTAAGAAACTCAGGAAGTAGCGAAGTAGCTTAACTCGGTAAATTCTGCCAAGCCAACTAACTAGTAAGCTATCAGGGCTAGCAATCTAACTGAACTAACAGAAAATTAAAAAAGTTTACATTTACATTTACCAGTGGGGGATAAGCTTACATATGTAACAATCTATCAAGTTTTGAAATTTGACAAGAAACTCGTTAGCTAATAACCTAAGATTAGTAAAAAAAAATCATTTTTCGTTTATCTTGCAAGAAAGCTATTAAGAAACTCAGGAAGTAGCGAAGTAGCTTAACTCGCCAATTATAAATTAACTAACGGCCAAGCTAACCAACTATTAAGCTAAGATGGCTGGTGACTGAACTAACAGATAACTAAAAAGTTTGTAAGCTTGGATGTAAGCAATCTAACGGAAGTAGTAACTTAAATTGAAATCTTATGATTTATAAGTTACTAAGCTAAAATCGTAAAATTGAAAAAATACTTGTCCATAGTAATCTAATCAAGCCATAAAATATTACAATGCATTGCATTGCATTACAATGTGGTAAAATCGTTAGCTTGTAAGCTAAGACTAATAAAATGTAAGAAAGAAAGCTATTAAGAAAGTATCACAGCTAGCAAAATTATAAATTCTAACATAACTAGTAATCTAACTGAATTAATAAAAAAGTAAGTTTTTGTTTTTATATTTATCCGAAAGTTACAACTACTAACTCGTAAGCTAAAACTAGCGAAATTATGACAACTCGTAAGCTAACATTAGCAAAATTATTACAACTCGTAAGCTAACGCTAGCAAAATTATGACAACTCGCAAGTTAACACTAGCAAAATTATGATTCGACAGAAAATCAAAAGTGCAAAGTTACTGCTGTAAACATTACAAGCTAACGAAGCAAATACGAAAAGTTTATTAGCTTTTTAGCTAAAACTTACGACATATTCGTAGCTCTTTTTGACAAGTCGGCCGTGGATTCGATTTGTTGAGGTAAGATAACTAAGCCTTAAATAAAATAAATATAAAATCCAGTTTGGTTTCTTAGTTCGTTGCTAATTGTGTTAGTTAAATAGCTTGTGAGTTTATTACTTTGGAATCTTTATCGGTTAGAGTATTAAAAATAATAAACTTGGAATGGAAGCTTTGTTATTGAAGTCTAGCTATAAATAGCTAAGTTAAAGAGTTACATTAATTAAATTATCAGAATTTAACTATTAGTTAACAGCTACTCAGTTATAAAATTGGACGCATCGACGCTTTTAATATTCATAGATTTAGATACACACGCTTGACTTGAATTAAACGCTCACCTCTGCAGACTAACGTTAGTTTCTGGGTTCTCGCCCGTCGTCAGTACGGCTGCTGTGAGCGATTTGCAAAAAAATTTTTTTTACTAATTGCTATTTGTTTAGCGCCATTGCGGTAGCTTTTAGAATTTACAACGGCTTAGTTATTTTGAGGCCAGATCGACAAAATTAGTCCAGAAATGTGAGAAAGTGTGTTATAATTCATAGTGTTTTTAGTTTTCGAAAGCTGATAGGCAAGCTTACGAGCTTTGATTGAAACAAAACTTCGCATTCATAAGTTATTTCCCAAAAGGTTGCAAAATAATTGCTAATTAGCTAATTAGTTAATCATATATTCTGGGAAATTTCGAATATTAAATTCTAGAAGCTTGTGTTTCTGAAGTTTTGTATCAACTTCTGATTCATATTCTTCAACAATATTAAGCTATCGACGCAATCTAAAAGTTCAAAGACTGAAAGCTCAAAACATTTTCCAAAAGTTTTATGTAATTTGTGAAAACTTTTACTAAGAAAATTTGCCACCCGTATTTTCAAATTTGTTCGGCATTTTCTGAAAGCTTTCACTAATTTTAAAAACTTAAAAGAATCTAAAGCGTAAATGTTTTAAATTATTTTTTTACTAATTTTTTTCCAAGCTTTCGAAGAAATCTAGCTTTAAAACACTTTTGAAACTTTTCATCAAATTCTGATTCAAAGCCTCCTACGCAAGCTTCCTACGCAACCTAAAAGTTTTAGGACTGAAAGCTCAAAACATTTTCGAAAAACTTTTCCCAAGACAACTTGATTTGAATTTTCAGATTTGTTCAGCATTTTCTGAAAGCTTTCATTAATTTTAAAATCTTACAAATTAAGAGCTTTCAGACAGATTTAAATTCATTTTAAAATTGACGACTTTTTTTTACCTTGAATGTGTTTTCAACGACTTCTGAAAGTTTTTGAAAGCTTGCATCAACAATAATCTAAAGCTTAAATGTTTTTAAATACGCCTGTAAGCTTCCGAAAAATTAATTTTTTAAATTTTTTCCAAGCTTTTGAAGAAATTTAGCTTTAAAACACTTTTGAAATATCAATTTCTGATGCAAAGCTTTCAACGATTTCAAGCTTTCGACGACGCAATCTAAAAGTTTCAGGACTGAAAGCTCAAAATATTTTCCAAAAGATTTATGTAATCTGTGAAAACTTTTACTAAGAAAACTTCCCACCAGTATTTTAAATTGTACAGCATTTTCTGAAAGCTTTCACTAATTTTAAAAACTTACAAGAATCGAAAGCTTAAATGTTTTAAAATACGAGCTTCGAAAATTATTTTTTTTAATAATTTTTTTCCAAGCTTTCTAAGAAATCTAGCTTCTGAAACTTTTTATCAATTTCTGATTAGAAGCCTTCAACGATTTCAAGCTTCCGACGCAACCTAAAAGTTTCAGGACTGAAGTTCAAAACATTTTCGAACAAATTTACGTAATTTATGAAAACTTTTACCAAGACAGCTTGACATCAGAATTTACAGATTTGTTCAGCATTTTCTGAAAGCTTTCACCAATTTTAAAAATTTACAAATTAAGAGCTTTCAGATATTTGTGACAGATTTAAATTCATTTTAAAATTGGCGACTTTTTTAAAGCTTTTTTAAAACTATTAGTTGCAAAATAATTGCCACTAATAGCTTTTTCGTTGTCTGTCAGTTAGCTAATTAGTTAATCGAAAGAAATTTCGAATGTTAAATTCTAGAAGATTAACTTTAAAGTACTTCGATTCTTTCCATTAAATTTGTTTAGGTTTGAATTCTAGATTACCGACGTTCCTTGACCTACCGTAACAAAACTAGTGGTTAGCAAAATTGTAGTAAATTAAAGCTTCTGGGCTTATTAAGTCACAAATCGCCTCCAAGAAATCCAACTTTATGAGAAACAACTTAAATGATAATAATGAAAATAATAATAAAAATAATAATAATAATAATAATAATATTGATAATAATGTTTCATTCCAATTAAAGAGCGAAAATAAAACTTATGTTGACGGATAAAGATGAACAAAATTAATTTTGCACCGATTCAAGTTAAAACCCGTTCCGGAAACAACTTGTCGCATCAATTATGTTTCATTCGAAAAACGTCACATCTCCGTACGATTGCGGGCTTCCCGTTCTCGCGAATAAAACGCCTCTTCGAATTTAAATTCTAGATGAAATTCACGCACGCAAGTTAAAATAAAAACGCGGCGTTACCGTCCGTGAATGCGCCTCGTCGCCGCCCAACACGAGCCGTAAAAACGTCTTCAAATGGGTAATTGCTCGTTCAACGTCGAGTCTCCTTATTCGCGCCGCGATAATAAAGAGAAGCGCGGCAGACTTCAAAGCATCAAAGCAAGAATTAAAGTGCACGCGCCTTTTTAGCGTTTACATTTTTCTACATTTTTCTGCTACGTATCGTCGGCGATTAAACGAAGGATCCGACCCGAAAGGAAAAACAAATCGAGCGTTAAAAGGGATCGTTTTTCTCAACGTTTTACATTATCGCGATCCTTTTTCAATTAACGAATACAAATGGATAACCCTCCCACGTTACGTCCACCAATCAATCAACTGTCCCGAACGAAACCACTCACAATCCGGGGTCAAGTGCGCTTCGCGCAATTTCCAACTGCATGGAAGTTTCGATGTTAAATTCACGTGTTGTCGAGTATTGTTTTCGATATATCTCTTATTTAGATCTGTTCCGCGCCGCTAGGGGACGCGCGCGCAGATCGATAACTCTCATTGCTATAAACTTGAAAGACGTTAGTAGTTATTCAAGTGTGTGTCCTATTGAGAAACTAGCGTTAATAATCATAATATGTACAAACTTTGATAATATATAACGATGAAATGTTAATATGAAAATGTGTTAAATATATATAAATCTATTGGAAAATGTTTGGAGCTTTCGGTCCTGATTGCGTCGAAAGCTTGAAATTGTTGAAGGCTTTGAATCAGAAATTGATAAAAAGTTTCAAAAGTGTTTTAAAGCTAGATATCTTCGAAAGCTTAGAAAAAATTAATTAAAAAAATTAATTTATTTAAAGCTTAGGTATTTTAAAACATTTTAAGATTATTGTTGCTGTTAGCTTTTAGATAAGTTTTTAAAATTAATGAAAGCTTCAGAAAATGCTAAATAAATCTGAAAGTACTGAAGACAAGTTTTCTGGGTAAAAGTTTTCACAAATTATATAAATGTTTTGAGCTTTTAGTCCTTAAACTTTTAAACTGCGTCCAAAGTTTAAAATTCTTAAATAATATGAATAAGAAGTTGATACAAAATTTCAGAACTGTTTTAAAGCTAGATTTCTGGGAGAAGTTGCGAATGTTTTGAGCTTTTTGTCCTGGAATTTTCAGATTTGTTCGGCATTTTCTGAAAGCTTTCACTAATTTTAAAAACTTACAAGAATCTAAAGCTTAAATGGTTTAAAATACGCCTGTAAGCTTCGAAAAATAATTTTTTTACTAATTTTTTTCCAAGCTTTCCGAAGAAATCTGGCTTTAAAACACTTTTTATCAATTTCTGATTCAAAGCCTTCAACGATTTCAGGCTTTCGACGCAACGTAAAAGTTTCACGACTGAAAGCTCAAAACATTTTCGAAAAAATTTATGTAATTTATGAAAACTTTTACCAAGACAACTTGGCATCAGAATTTTCAGATTTGTTCAGCATTTTCTGAAAGCTTTCATTAATTTTAAAAACTTACCGAGCTTTCAGATATTTCTGACAGATTTAAATTCATTTTAAAATTGACGACTTTGACCTTGAATATGTATTCAACGACTTCTGAATGTTTCTGAAAGCTTGCATCAACAAGAATCTAAAGCTTAAATGTTTTTAAATACGCCTGTAAGCTTCAAAAAAATTTTTTAAATAATTTTTTCAAGCTTTCCGAAGAAATCTTAGCTTTAAAACACTTTTGAAACTTTTTATCAATTTGTGAATTCATCAACAATTTTACGCTTAAAATTGTTGAAGAATATGAATCAGAAGTTGATAAAAAAATTCTGAATTGTTTTAAAGCTAAATTTAAGCCTGGAAAAGTTGTGAATGATTTCGGTCAGAAATTAGTAAAAAAAATCATTAGTTTTTGGAAGCCTCCAGAAATATTTTAAAACATTTAAGTTTTAAATTCTTAAAATTATCTTAAAAATTATCTATAGCTTATCGAAACTTTTAAAAGTCGTGGAAAATATATTCAACGTAAAAAATCTCATCAATTTTAAAACGATGAATGGAATATTTGCAAAGCCTTAGTTTGTAAGCTTTCAAAATTAGCGAAAGCTTTCAGAAATGGTTGAACAAGTAACACAAATTTTCACAAATTATATAAATCTTTCAGGAAATGTTTTGATCTTTTTTCAGGAAATGTTTTGAGCTTTCTGACCGGAAACGTTCAGATTGCGTCGAAAGCTTAAAATTGTTGAAGGTTCACAAATTGATAAAAAGTTTCAAAAGTGTTTTAAAGCTAAAATTTCTTCGGAAAGCTTGAAAAAAATTATTAAAAAATTTTTTTAGCTTTAGATTCTTGTTGATACAAGCTTTCAGAAACTTTCAGAAGTCGTTGAAAACATATTCAAGGTCAAAGTCGTCAATTTTAAAATGAATTTAAATCTGTCAGAAATATCTGAAGGCTCTGTAAGTTTTTGAAATTAATGAAAGCTTTCAGAAAATGCTGAACAAATCTGAAATTCTAATGTCAAGTTGTGGTAAAAGTTTTCATAAATTACATAAATTTTTTCGAAAATGTTTTGAGCTTTCAGTCCTGAAACTTTTAGGTTGCGTCGAAAGCCTGAAATCGTTGAAGGCTTTGAATCAGAAATTGATAAAAAGTGTTTTAAAGCCAGATTTCTTCGGAAAGCTTGGAAAAAAATAGTAAAAAAAAATTAATTTTTCGAAGCTTACAGGCGTATTTTAAACCATTTAAGCTTTAGATTCTTGTAAGTTTTTAAAATTAGTGAAAGCTTTCAGAAAATGACGAACAAATTTGAAAATACTGGTGGCAAGTTTTCTTAGTAAGTTTTCACAAATTACATAAATCTTTTGGAAAAGCTTTCAGTCCTTGAACTTTTAGATTGCGTCGAAAGCTTCATATTGTTGAATAATATGAATCAGAAGTTGATACAAAATTTCAGAAACACAAGCTAGATTTCTGGGAAAGCTTGGAAAAGTTGCGAATGATTTCAGTCAGAAATTAGTAAAAAAAAAAAAAATTCAGAGCCTCCAGAAGGATTTTAAAACATTTAAGTTTTAAATTCTTAAAATTATTGCAAGCTTATAGAAACTTTTTAAAATCGTGGAAAATATATTCAACGCAAAAAATGTCATCAATTTTAAAACGATGAATAGAATATTTGAAAAGCCTTAGTTTGTAAGCTTTCAAAGTTAGCGAAAGCTTTCATAAATTGTTGAACAAGTAACAGAAATTTTCACCAATTATATAAATCTTTCAGGAAATGTTTTGAGCTTTCTGAAACTTTCAGATTGCCTCGAAAGTTTAAAATTGTTGAAGGTTTTGAATCACAAATTGATAAAAAGTTTCAAAATTGTTAGATTTCTTCGACAGCTTGGAAAAATTGCCGAATGCTTTGAGTAACAAATTAGTAAAAAAAGCTTAAAGGCGCATTTTAAAAAGAGTAAGCTTTAAATTTTTGTTGATGCAAGCTTTCAGAAACTTTCAGAAATCGTTGAAAACGTATTCAAAGTAAAAAAAGTCGACAATTTTAAAATGAATCAGAAATATTTGAAAGCTCTTGATTTGTAAGTTTTTAAAATTAGT
>JAFFZR010015825.1:0-14700 GCA_018397195.1 Lethrus apterus | reverse complement strand
TTCGAATGATATGTTTTATTTTCAGGGTGTAATTCCATTTTTACTTCATTTGGTGTTTATTTATTAATAAAACAAATTAATAATTCAATTAACACTTGAACTATGTTAAAAATATGTTTTATTTCAATTCGTTTTATTGAAATGTCACAAAAATTTGGAGGTTAATCTGTAGATTTAATATTTAACTCCCCAAAAATCTAGGGATTATTTTATTCTCATGATTTAACTGGAGATTCACCTTAACTTTGTTCGGTGAATTGCATTCTGAGTTTATAGGTCGATTTAGTAGCGAGTTTAATAACATCTACAGATTATAATAGTTAACTGACGTTGGTGAATACGGGCCTAAGTAACATTCAAAATACATAAATGTAAATCAAGAACTTACAAATTTAATGCCAAAAATTATAATTATTTTAGACGAATTTATAAATAATTAATATAGTATATCGAAATTTGAGAATTAAGCTTTTAATGTATACATATTTAAGAGGCATATTAAGAACTTCTTTATTATTGAACGACACTAAATAAATGAATGCGATAAATATATAAATTGCGGAAAAGAAACCACAGCATTATCTTATGTCTTTCCACGAAACTGGGGTCAACAGTATCGATTCGGAAGAAACTTTTGTATTAAGTATTAATGTAACAATTTGTTCCCTTTATGATGTTCGTGATAGCGAACACGTAAACTCTATTTTCAAGTCACGATTCCACGGTCAACGGCTAATATTTGGAAAGTTTTACTGCTATTCTATTCGGTTTTTTTTTCTTTCTTATACAATAATAATCATCAGTAAGCGGATAATTAAGCAGCAAATGCGAATGATATCACTGATAATAAGCGACCTTCTGTGGAGTTCCGCGAACAGAATCGTTTATGCGTCAGGCGATTGTAAGTTGCCGCAGCCTGCTTGACGGCGTAACACATATAATTATTTACAGTGGCGGCGTATCGTCGGTTTGCACGCTAAATGCATTAAACTTAACTTTAACACAGACAATTGAATTTTAAATGATTATCGAATAATAATTAACTGAACGAAGTTAGCATCATATATGTTATCTGTTGTTATCAAAGGTAATTGTCAATACACATTATTGATTCATGTCTGATGAAATGCACATTTTCATTAAAATATTTTAAAAACGTTAGAAATTTATACGCAAAACGATTATTCAAAATAAATAAAAATAAATAAACTTATAGATACGTCAATGCTTTAAAAAAAAAAGAAAATTGAAATCGCATTTTGATGCCAGCTGTTGTATTCCGTAATTTATGACATCACGTTTAATTTTAATACGAGCCGGGTTAATGATTACAAATTAATTACTGCAAACTTATATCATTAATTGCGAGTTGATTTTATTGCTATGATTTAACGAATAACACGCATTAGATTACATAAGGTTTCGTGAAATATCATGTGGTGTGTGTTAAAGTGCAAAATGTAGACTACATTAAATATACGATGAAAAATAGACGTTTAAATTGGCAGTTGTTAGCGTGTTATTTCAAGCTCAAAGGTTATGTTAAATTCATGTTTTGTTGTTTAAGTACATATTGTCGTTCTTTATAAATTCGTTATAGTAGAAGGTATACTTTTAACGAAATTGCCATCGTTAATAGTGTATGTTAGGAACACGTATATGTATGTATATGTATATGTATGATGTTCATGTTATTTTGGAAATTTTTTCAATAGAATTATGTCATTAACATAACCTAGCTTTTAATGTTTTTGCCAGAACAGATATCTTGTTATTATCTGTGTTTACTGTTTACACCAGAGACGAGTTTATACTTTTTATAGGAAAATCAATATGAATTCTCAACTTGTACCTATTGTAATGGTTTTATTAAAACACCACCAAAATATGTTGGAACTGCCCGAGGAAAATTTTGTAAATCGAATCACATTTTATAATGGAATCATTAGTAGTAATGTAATTATTTGAAATTATTAATCTGAGTGAAGTTTCATTTCTAGGTGTACCAAAAATTTAATTCCTAAAATAGAAAATTGTCACAGGTGTGGTACAACGTTTCGACCATCAAACATTCCGACAACACTTCAGAGTAACAGTTGATACTTTCAACTTCACAATGCACACTTTAACCACACATTGGGAACAAGAACTTCAACATAGTCAAATTGAACATGGGGGCAATGAACAAATTTCGTTGGAGAAAACTTTGCTCATTGCGCTTTGGATATTTACAACACCAGACAGTTATCGTTCGGTTGGAGAAAGATTTAATGTTTCAAGATCAACAGCTAGTATATAACATATATTTATGTTCACAATTTATCAAGTGGCCTTCAATTGAAGAGCGACCAATTCTTTCTGCTATCTTCGAGATGATTTTCCACAAGTTATTGGCTGCATTAACGGATGTCACATTCCCATAAGACGTCCGTTGGAAAATGGAAATGATTATTATGAAAAAAATGTATTCTGTAATTTTACAAGAAATTTGCAAATCAAATCTTGAATTTATTGATCTGGACTGCAGATGGCCGGGAAGTGTTCATGACGCCGGGGTGTTGCGGACATCAGCAGTTTACCATCTTTTGGAAAACCTCTGTGCACCCAATTATTTTATCCTTGGCGATGCAGCCTATCCGTGCCACCCCAATTTAATGTCGCCTTATAAAAACAATAGGCACCTAACTAGACCCCAAGTACACTTCAATAACATGTTAAGTAGAACCCGTAGTAGTATGTATAGAAAATGCTTTTGCATTACTAAAAGAAAGATTTAGACGCTTAAAATAGAAATTTATGATATTGAGGATATTGAGGATATTGTAACGTTTGTAATATGTTGTATGTACCACACTTCATAATTTATGCTTAGTAACTGAGGACGATATTCTGCAGAACCTGGATGAAGGATTAAATGATATTCAGTTAATCCATCATCAGGTAGATTTTCAAGGAGATAATAATCAGCATGGCAATCAGTTTCGAAATGAACTTGTTAATTATTTATGGAATATTAGACACAATAACCAAATTTGTAAAAACATACTATATTAAGTAACAGAAATATAATCATTTCACATAAATACTCTAATACAAATAAACCAAATAAAGATTCTTCATAAAAAAAGGTAAATGTTAAATGTGTTTCATGTTGCAAAAATACTCTATGAAACAAAATAAAATAATAGTGGTCATTACAAAACAAACCAAAACTGTTTTTTTTTTAATCATATACGTATAATAATCCACAAAATTATTTAATTTTCACCTTCCTTTGGTGGCTTCATGGCGCTAACAATTCTGTCCATAAACGATTTCAACTCTTCATGTTGTTGTCTGATAAGCGCTAATTTTTTCTCTTCTCTTTGTTGTGTCTTATTTTCCATGTCCTTTATAAAAGAAAGCAATTCAGAGCGGATTCTAGTCTTCTTGACTTCAACAGCAGACCCATCATCTTTCTTTCTTTTTGTAGTGTTTCCTGATAACTTCTCTTGCAATATTTGTTTCAGACCCTGTTCTTTATCAGTACTTGTGTTTTGACCCAATTGCCAAATTGAGCAGCCTGCTACAGGATGCACATTAGGTCTTTCAAGAGTGCTGCCATAGCATCCAGGGCCGGATAAAGGGCGATTGGAGCGATTGGGCCCAATCGGGCCCCTCGTTTGAAAGGGCCCCGCGTTACCATCAAAATGAACAAAAAAAATTTCTAAATTGAAATTTAAATTTAAATTAGATTTTCAAACAATTTTAGAAGAATTTACAGAACAAAAACTTAGAAATATGTAAATTCATGTATTCATATTCGGTGATGTAAATTTATATTCAATAAATGTTTTTGTATTTTGAACATTTTTTTTTAATTTCTGTAGAAGTTTACCTATCTGATGATCCATGACGTTTGATATATTTATATATATACTGAATTTGAATTTTATTTAAATATTTAATATATAGAGAGGGCCCCGCAAAAAAAATCCAATCGGGCCCCGCCCCTATTCGATCCGGGCCTGATAGCATCCAAATACTTCCAGTCTTTTCTCTCCTTTCCTGATGTTTCATTGTGATCATTGATTTATCTAAATTGTTTCAAGAGGCTTTTGTAGCGATTTTCGTAGTGGAATGCAATTGGTTTTGAATCACTCAGAGTTGCCATTTTCATTACAAAATTCTCAAAAATAGTTTTCCTTTTATTCGGATCCGCCAATTGAGCTTGATATTCTTCTACTATTGTTATTAATAAAAATATATCATTTTCCGTCCACTCATACCTTTTATTACCACTGCTTTTTGCAACAGGGACATCCTCAATTGTCTGGAAATCTTAAATAATAACATGCGATGTCATGACTCATGATCATGACCCACTACTACGAAAAATTGTTAATGCACTCACCTTCATTAATTAACAAAATATGATCATTTTCCTGTACTACTTCAACTATGGAGTGGCCGTCCGGTATTTTGAATTCTTTTATATTATTATTCAACATAGCTGCAGGTGCATAAAGTAAATAAAATATGGTCACACGACATACTAGAGACGCGAACCTAACATAACCCTAATAAATATCGGTGCATCGATACTCGAAACAAGGTTTTCCCGCCAGAATAACTTTGCTCCACCTCTCAGGACGCAGCAGAAAATTGGAATAACTTTTCCAATTTTAACGCGCGTGGCCAACAAAACGACTAGAATGATTATTCTAGTTATGCTTACGCGTATAAGCCATTAAGGTGGGTCTGTCGCCTATAAAAATGCCTCTCAAAATTGAAAATATTTATGCCAATATGTTGCATTATGTTTATACATTCCCAGAAAAATATTTAAAAAAATTAATTATTTCAAATTAATTGAAAAAATTAGATCGAAGTTACAAAAAGTCGCAATTTACGCGCAAGATATTGTAAGAACGAAAAGGTAAAATTAGTTTTTTCTTTAACAAAATGTTCCTTGATGACGACATATCAATCTGTTCTCGTAGCCAAAAATTAAATTGTTTTTTTGGTATTAGTAATTTATGTAGTTCGCAATTATGATGTAACATAATACTTTTTTTCTGGCGAATGAATTAAATTTTTTAAATTACGACCGCAACGTGACCTACAGAATACCAGTCCCTGTTAATTATACATAAAATCATGTTATAAAAGTTATAATTAATTGACTTATCTTTGTTAAACTGTAAAAATATTTTGTCGTATACGGCCCGAAAGAACAGTATATCTTTGTCTAACATCATAGGGCCTCATGTTTACTGATAGTAGGTGGGTGTAGGCAGGTACATGAAAATGTACTTAAAAATGGCAGAGCGTAATACTCTGGACATAGGAACCGTTAGTATTATTTAAATCTAATTAATTTTTATTAATACTTTACCAAAGTATATTTTATGAAAAAATTTATAAATATCCAAGAAGCAATTTTCAAACGCAGTTCGTATATATTTTTTGGTAATTTTATGTACACAAGTTTTTTTGTTGTGCTTTTATTAGGTCAGCTAAAACAATTTTAAAACATTTGTTAGTGAAGAAATATATACAGGCTGTCCCAGATAGTGTGCTCACTATTGGGATCTCGTAAACTATAAGAGATAGAGAGTTGGTTAAATGAGACAAAATGTGCGCTACATCATGGCCTACTTACTAAAAAAAAGAAACATCCAAAATAATGGTCGGTATGGACGCTACACGCACAAAAAGAAAAAATGGCATTTTAAATTTTCGCTTGTAGCTCAGATCGATGAAAAGATACCAGAATAGTATTTTAACATTATTAAGGTACTTTTTTACGTAGATTCCGAATATGTTACTCTAATCGAAATAGATTTTATAATTATTGAGATTTCATAGCTAACTTTCTTATTTTAAATACAAATCGTAGGTGGCTTTGATTGTATCTAAAAGAACATAATTTGCTGTTTTCAATAATGTATAACACTTTCGGTTTATTTGTAGAAATAACAAAGTTATAACGATATTTGTAAATTTTGGGTACTAAAATCCATTAAAATTTTTTTAAACTTTTATTAATAACACGTGACTTACTAGGCACATTATAGTTTACTCAAAAGAAAGTAACAATTTGAGATTTCCATAATTAAAAAAAAAATTGTAGTCCTCGAGAGTTGTCGGATAACTTAAATTCCTTTTTTCTTTAAGAGAATCCCTAAACCACGAACGTTCCGTTGATATTAGCCTTATGATGCGGTTGCAAAACATTTTAATTGCCAGTTGTTTTAATGGACAGTATACAGGATGTAAACTTTAATTTGGCCCACCATTGGTATCTCAAAAACCATAAGAGAAAGAAGATCGATTAAATTAAGGAAAACTTGGGTATTTTGGGGGTCAGTCACTATCAATGTGGAAAAATTTCCTTAGTTTGCTAGATATAATCAAAAAATGAAAATGTCCATTTTCTTCTGTCGTCTGTATTTTTTAAATTTATAATTGTAGCGAGTAGATTTTCCAATTTAGTATAATACTTTATGTAGAATTTACTCATGTAGCTAGAATATAGAGCTAGAAAAAAAGTTGACTGTCGTATCTCGAAAAAGGGAAGTCCTTTTTCGAGATACGACGGTCAACTTTTTTTTTATGGGAGACATTTTTACTCTGGTCGATATCATTTCATTTCGTAACTCCCATAATAATAATAACGACTGCATTGATACACTTGAACATTCTCCACGTTCACCAGATGTTTTCGTCGGATTTTCAAGTTATCTATAACTAAATTAACACTGAAATATTTATTAAAATAATTTATTGCGAAAAAGGTTACGCGAAAAAAAAATAATCACCTACGTAGCGTTCAAACATCAAAGATAAAATGTGGAAGTTTAGAGACGACCACGCGACGCGACGAATAAAATGTTCAACAATTGCAACCCTGATTATTTGCATATCCCCGTGTGAAAAATATACAATTTCTTATATACGCATAAAGTGAAACAACTCGAGAATTCCCAGACAGAATTAATAAAATTCATAAGCCCCATATGTAATTTTCTACCCACCTACACTTACATTACATAGAAACTTGAGATGAGCGGTGTGAATATAACATCACAATGTTTTTCCATGAAATTGTTTCGTTCAAAATTGTTTTATAAGTCTGGGTTTTTTATAATTTTTTAATGAGTTATTTTAACATATAAACGAATTAAATTTAGATAATTTTAGATTACGGAAAATCCCAAATCGTTTAGAATTGCAAACACGCGTTACGGTTCTTATCATATTAATACGGCGGAGCTAAAGTGTAGCGAAAATGAGTTCGTTTGGAGCAAATTTTGAGAGCGCACACTGTTAACTAATAATAATTGGACTTTATCCAAAGCAGTAAGATAATTGAAACGCAAACGTTTACATAACGTTATTATATTATTATTATATTTGAAATATATAGCTCAGATAATTATAAATCAATATGACTTGAATGTAATTTGTTAAAATAAATACGAAACTTTATAATACGAATTAGCGTTTACGTTTAACAGTAAATGCTTATTATTATTGTATTGGATTAACGCCTGATTTTTTATCAAACAAAATTTCATTTATTTAAATTGCAAGGTGTTTATGTTTACTACGGGAGCACACGCGTAACAAAAGTTGCATAAACAAACTCAAAATTTGGAACTGATATTTTCATTTTTCTACGCAAATATAAAATCAGGATATTACATATATACATATGTATATATACTAAGAAGGCTGGGGGAAATTTATGAAGGTAAAGGCAAAAGGGATGAAAATAAATGTAGGTAATAATGTGAACTATACATCTCTCCGGCCTTAATGAAGTCCCTGTGCACAGCCCAAAGAATCTGTTTTATAGGCAAATAAATCCTGGCAGGCCGATTAGAGGGCATGCAGATGCGACACACTGCCAGTATTATTCCTAAAAGCCGGTAATTCTTCCTACAAACCCCAGTCTGAATACGTATGGCCTTATATTCGAGGGAGAAAAAAAGGGAGAATTAGACTTGCCGAACGCTTTTAAATTTATGTCTGCGGAATAATTAGTTGATATTTTGATGGGATGAAATTTTATTAAAGAGGCATTTTTGATAAATTACATTTTCGTGTATATTCCTCAATTCCGTAATAATGAATTGCCTTTATGCCTTTATGCCTTTATGCCTTTATGTATGTATGCGACTTACAAATTAATTCATGACAAAAAATGTGTGTATATATTATTGAAAATATTGTTGAGAAGAGTTGTTGTCTGGGAAATATTACCTTGTGCTCGAATCAAATCAAATGCGTAGTGTAAATTTTGGGTAAACTTGAAATTAATAGTTTTTAAAACAAAAGGCCTTAGATAATTCACATGCTGTCATTAAATATTTTAATGGTTAGATAAAATTATGGTCTTAAAGAATATTGTTAAGTTTGGAAAATAGGGAAAAAAATTAAGTGATGATAGTCTCAGTCACTGTAAAAGACTACTAAGAAACTGTATTGTAATTAATGAAACGGGAGGAAAGAATGTGCATTTATCACGTTGATAATATTAGGTTTGCACGTGGAAACACTTCTGTCATATTTCTAAGAAATAATTTTATTACTAAAGCAATACTGGACATTAGTTTACACACACATACAGGTGTCCCATGACATGAATGCCATAGCTTGAGGATGTGTTGCTGAACCAATTTGAAGTCAAAAATGCCTAATGAATATACGTTCAAAACTCTTTCGTAACCGAGCTACAATTCTAGTGCTTAAAAATTTTTTTAAGAACATAGTGCTTTATTGAATTAATTGTTCAGAATGTCCACCTAATTTCCGTATACATAATTGGAGCTCTTGTTACAGTGGAAAAGGTAGTTCTGCAGGTACAAACATGAAACCGATTTCAATCCGACCAAGCAGTTATCCTTAACCTATGGCATTCGGGTCATTGGACTCCGGTATATCGTGGACTTACTGCAAAAAGTGACCAAGTCAACCAAGTTTTACGTTAACATGACCACGTCACTAGTAGAAGTGTTCTACACTCCCAGAAAAAGTGACCTAGCCATATTATCATCTCGTAAGTCTTCAAGTAAGCCTGCTCATAGTGAGCTTGGTGACAATCGCCTAAACAAGCACCTTCACGCTATGAGGGTGACAGATCACGTAATGTGTAGGAAGTGTGAAGAGGAGGGGGAGATCTCCAATCATATCCTATGTGATTGCGCTAAGATATAGGTATCTCGGAAAGCAATTTTTTTTGCCGGACGAGCTATGGGAGCTGGACTGGGACAGGCTGCTTGCCTTTGGAGGCAGCCGGGTTCACCTAGCAAATCCTTTATAATGTGGATGCATAATGGGCCTCTAGGCCTAAGTACTGCGGACTCCCTGGAGTCTGTCCGTGTTTCAAATAATAATAATAAGCCAGCCCATAATGACCAAGTCAATAAATCAATTTTTACTTTTACAATTTTTACGCAAAAATCGAGTCGACTTTGTTATTTTTTGCTGTCTTCGGAACCTACTTATCACTCATTCTTGTACTGTTCGTGAACCAGCTAAATCTCCACAAAAAAATGTGAATTGTGGGTTCAAGTTCAAGTGCACGTCAAAATTTACAGAAGAGTAAAGAAAATCAATTTTCTTGGATTATTGGAAACTGAATTATCTTCGACAAAAAGACATTATTTTGCCTTTCAAGTTGCTTGACTAAGGTTCGCACAGTTCGTAGGTAAAAAAAATGAATGTAGCCGCAAATATTATCTTAAAAAAAAGACGCAGAAACTATTCAAGTTTGCAAGTTTATAAACCTGGCTGTATCCTCTTTAAGTAAGTGGTTCCTTGTTTCACATCTAATAGCCATTTGTGGCCTATTTATTATCTTTTTCTGATTTGTTGAGATTTTGAATGCCGATACTGCTGTTGTTGCTGAATCTTATTTTATGATTCCCCTTTGCCTCCAATTAATTAATTGAATACTGATTCTCATTGATTAAGCTTCGATTTATTGTCAATAACAGTGCATCGTATAAGACTATTTGAATCATTTTCTTCCAGTTTCCATTCAAGATACAAAAATATAGGCGATCACTAAACCAAGGCGTATATTAAAGGTAACTGATGTTGGTAGTAACTGGAGATTAAATATCGGCGTTAACAATAACAATACCAAAGAAAAATGCGCATCCTTCAAAGCCCTTTCCGTTTGTAAACAAGGATTTTTAGATAAAATATATGCGGTTCAATATACATAATAAAAGTTAAGTGAACAAATGAGATTTGAACTCATTCGGGGCGGGATCCGTACGTATGCGATATAATTTCGATGCAAGTAGTCAATATTTCAACGTTGCGTTTATGGAGCTGATATGGCTATAGAAGGCCCATCGATATATCCGTATTTAAATGATAATGCTTCTTACTTGGAAATTGCTCAAGAACGAATTGCACGTGAACTATTCGTTTTCTTTCGCTTCAATCTTATTTAAATATGACCGTTATAAATCACGGTCTTAATCACCTCATATTTATCTTACGTCAATGTTGATAAAAACGTACGCGCTGTCAGTTCGTATTACTCAATTAAGGAATAAGTAATTTAAGTGTGATGCAATAATAATCGACTTAATTACATTCTGGTATTACCCAAACAATTAAACGTATATAAATTGAGACTCTTTAAAATGCAAATCGAATTGAATTTTTAGTCGGTCGTAAACAGGAAATAATTATGTTAATTTGCCAAAATTTCAGCCATTAAATTTACAATTTTCTTCAATTGAATATACCATTTAAATTTCAAATGGATTTTTACCTTTAATTTTCTATCAAAATATGTTTGTTAGTTTTAGTTTTTTCTAGTGGGATAGAGCCCATTTTTTAATTAAAATTTTTTTTTAAACCATTTTTTTTTCATATTTTTAATTTTCATGGACAAATTAGAATTTTTAAATTCATTTTCCTCCAATGCGTGGTCATTAATTTCAGATTTCTTCATCTTGGAAATATTCGAAATTGGTTTTTCTACCATTGTTTGCCCCCGCTGCAGATTCATTTTTTTTTTCTTTTCGGACAAATTCCGTTTTGTAATCTTGTTTTCGAAACCAAGTCCCAGTTTTCTTCATCTCGAAGAAAATAATTTCTTCCAATAGAAGAATTTTAGTTTCAGTTTTTCTTCATTTTCAAATCTTTGCTTGCTCTCGTTAAAATTTCATTTTTTTTTTTATTTAAGCTAATATTGGTTCTGTTTTGTCGTTCAAACCACGTTCGATTTCCAGTTTTCTTCTTCTTCAATAAAAAAAAAAAATACCATTCGGTTTTAAAGGTTAACGTCTCGCATAACAGTTTTTTGCCTACACCATGGGCATTTATCTTTAATTTTAAGATACATTTATGTACGTTTTTACTTTTTAAAATATATACTTTTTACTTTCTAATTTTAAGATACATTGACATTTATCTTTAATTTTAAGATACATTTATGTACGTTTACCAACTCCAACATAATAAAATACGAAACTTTTCTTTTTTTTATTATTTAAAATTGAAAAGTCTCCACCCCATCTGTTTTTTATTTTTTACACGTCACACACGTCAGCATTCACATTTAACCTAATGAGAGAAAGAGAAAGGTCTGATTTATTCAATCACCGGATATATGACGTCATTACGGGATTTTACATTGGAGAGAAAGAGAAAGACATATACTGCACCCGCTTTACCTATACTAGTTGCTTTAACCTTCAAATTATTCATTATGACTAAAACACAGTTTCTCATTTTTCATCTTTCTTCGACAAAATCTTTTGTTAGTTTTTTCAACTTGATAAATTTCGATTTTCTTCTTTTTAGGTAAATCGTATCCTATACGAGTATCTTATACTCGCGTTTTAGTTTAAGTTCCTGATTTGTTCCTTCAGAATAAAGTAATTTAACATAATCATGTTTACCTTTTTATTCTTCGTTTTTATGGACAAATTATAATTTTATTATCTTCAAATTAGTTTTCAGTTTTTCAGTTCAGTGTTTATATCGAAGAATTTCCGATTTTAAAATTGCCTCAGAACCGAGTTAAAAAAATCAGACTTTTGAACATTCAGTTATTAAAAAAAAATGTCATTAGAGCGATTTAACAGATAATCAGTTAAATGCTCTAATCAGGTGTTGAAACTCTTAAAACTTTTATTGTGCTAACTCAGTCAATTATAATATGTTCGTAAATTCGAACGAGTTAAAACATAAGCCAGCAGTACACTGGAACAATTTTCGAACTTGCCGTTAGTTGGCCAACACTGATCGTATTATTTAGACGTCCAATTCTACTTTTATTCTGTTATTGTTAGATGCGATTTCGTGCAATTGCCTGACAGATTTTGTGTATTTCTCCTCTTTCATTATGAAAAGTTAATAAAACACACACTTTCATTTTAATGTCTGCAATCACTTTTAAAGGAGAAAAATGTAATAATTTTTTAATTTCTAAATATCTTTTTTTTTGTTTATTAATAATTATTTACCACTATTTACCATACGTGTAAACATTAAATACCGGAAATCTGGTTGCGAATACGGCACTTTACACTGTGTAAACGTGTCTCGCAAGTAGCTAATCGATGAGCAAATTTATTAAGTGAGAATTTTAATTTACTCCTCCGAATTTACGAACGTAGTATAGATTAATTACAAGTCAGATAGACAAGTTAAATATAAAGTTTTTCAATGTAGGTAGATTAGACTGGTAAAATATTATATTCTAGAAAATCAACAGATTTAGTAGATAATTAGATAGGTTACAAAAAATACAAAAAAAAAGAAAATAATTTTTAAGAAAGGATATTCAGTTAAGCAAACTTATAATCAATTAAATCCCTCCTCTGTCAGTAAAACAAGTAATCATTCAGTTCACCTTAACTTCCTTAACACTTCCTCACTTCCTCAGTAATAAAATATTCATTTAGAGATTTCAGTCTGAAAAACTGAGAAAATTTCTGAAACAATTAATCAATAATAAGCTCTTGCATGGTCGTCAGATCGTTTCTACTGTTTGTCATTTCGTTAACCAGTTAATCAGTAAATGGGAACTGTAGTAAGCCAATCCAATGTCAATTTTTGAACGTCACTAAGAATAATTAATTTTATTGATATGGACAACGGTTAATGTTTTCTCTTGATGTATTATTAGAAAATACAAAAATCATAAATAATAACTGTTACATATCAGTTTATTTAAATATAATTTTCGAATTTGTTATTACAATATAATTGTCTCTTTTGTCATAATTAAAAACATATTACTAAAAAAAATCATGTTGAATAGAGTAAAGTATCAAGTGAGTAAAAAAGTTAGCTGATAAAAATACAAATACATACGTAAGGAAACTCATCGATTTTTTTTGAATAACGAGTAAACCTCATGTTGCTTTATGTAATGTTTATGTAAATTTGGAAAACCGCATGCGGCGGTCCATCCATATCACTCACCACCATTTAAAACGCATTCGTCTCCAAACGTATTTATCAAATCACCCTCTAAATTCTGAACCGCCACCCGGAGTCAGAAGACTTAACTTTTTCGAACCGTACGCCTCCTCCTTAGTATTCAGACAAACTTTCCCTTTTATTGAACGCGTAATGTTTTGCGGAGTGTTCTTCGAGGATTATGCAAGTCTAATTTAATCTATTTTAAAAGTATTATTACACACAAGGCTCGAAACTTTCCATTTTATCTTAAAACATCATTTATCCCTGATAAATAAAAATGAAGACGATGATTTTCAGGTGGTTTTGATGTAATTTCAGTCCTGCAATCTAGGTTTTCTTAATTTTACAGAATACTGAAGACACTGTATTAGTTAATAATGTAACTGTGATATTTATTTCAATGCAAGATTTTTACTACAGAGCAATAGTAGCCAATTAAATTAACTTAATCCGTTTCTGTATATAAATAAAAAAATTTCTTATAGTCAGTTGTAGTTTTTAAACATTTACATATCGTAAGTACGAATCCATTATTAAATCCCATGGGAAGTTTATGTGTGTGCGACTAATTATTCTAGTTTTATAATGCTCTGAAATTTTAATGTTTTGCAAGTCGTTAAATGCGCAGTAGTTTCGCTGCTTATTTTGCGGAAGCGCCGCTACGTTAATTATCGCGTTAAGCGTACATACATATGCATAGGTAGCGTTGCACATAATTAATTTTTAGATTAGGGATAGGCTACATAAACAGCTGATATTGTTCAGCCTTGGACAGTTTAACCTCGCCATTTTTCAATTATCAATGCAGATATTTTCATATTTTGTTGCGCGGCTCGCTTTACTCGATATTACGGTTTATTATTTGCAAATGTGTCGGCGTTTTACTAAACCGCAGTACAAGGCGAACCCATATCTGCGGTAAAGAATTTTTATCTTTGTAATTAGCAAATAATAGGACAACGTGCGATCATAATAATAATAACTTAGTCATCGATAATAGCGTTTATAGATTTCGTCAATCGATTAATAATTTCTATTATTAGTGTCAAATTCTTGGTTGATAGAATAATTATCTCAAGTTGTGCAATAAAATATATTTATTACGACACACAATATTAAGAAATATAAAAATGTGTTTCGTGATCTTCGTCGGGTAATAAATATATTTGACGTTTGTTATTTATTTACTATGGAAACATTCTTTAAAAAGCATAGTTTACTATAAATTTGTTTCATTAATTAGTTCAAAGGGTT
>JAFFZR010015824.1:0-15142 GCA_018397195.1 Lethrus apterus | reverse complement strand
GTATCGATCACCGAGATGTTTGGGGACAAAACCGACCATTTAGAGGGACTTCTACCCCCATGCAGAGAACAGTAGTGGTATTCTTCAGCCCCCACCTACAGGGCCATACAATAGGACAACAACAAACGAACAAATACACAAAGAAACCGTTACAATACGATTCAGAAAAACAAAAATGAAAAACTATTCAATTTACAACTGATGTACGGCGCCAGTAGTCTTACCGGCAGCTTTCCCCCAACACTTTTTTTCTAATGGGTGAGGGGTGAGGATTCTCCGCTAAGTGGTTTTTGTCTGGTGGGTGTGGCTTATCAGATTTAAGGCTTTTTTTGACCTTTTCGTGGAATTCTACCTGAATACATGCGCTATGTGGGTCAGGGGGGTGAAAGGACAGATGCTTGGGTAGAATTCTACGAAAATCGGTGTCAAAATGACATAAATCAGATAAGACACGCTCACCTGTCAAAAACCACTTAGCGGAGAAGCCACCGCCTCATACCTTACCAATTAGAAAAAAATGGTGCGGGAAAGCTGCCGGTAAGACTACTGGCGCCACCTATCGGTGAGTTCCGTAATGCATCAGCCGCACTGACAACGGGTAATAAGCCAGAAAGCAACGCCGATCTGCAGATGTGAACGATTGTTGCAAGTCGAGCTTGTGTGTCAATTGAAATTTTTGAATTTTTTTAAATCATTGAAAGAAAATATTCTTGAATATAAATCTATAATCAACATATAATTCCACACATTTTTGTAAATTTAATTCTAATTTAATTTTAAATAATATGGATCCAGTTTGGAACAACGTTTAATTAAAAACAAACAAAAATCTGTTCACCCAGATTCGAAGAATTCGTCCCAGTTTACGACAAAATTGTGTTTCCTTAGCAGCAAGTATCTGACAAAAATGTTTCCTTATTTATCGCAAATTTCTCCTTTATTTCCTCTGTTTCTTGCCCAAGTTTCTTCCCCTAGCACTTCAAAGATATCCACTCATCGACTCCTGAAAAAATTATTTTTATACTTAATTATTTTATACTTAATTGTATTGTAATTTTGTCATCCGTTTTCTACCAAATATTGATGTTTTTCATGAACGACCTTAATTCCATATTTCTTTTGGTTTGCCCTAACGTAACTCCAAATAATTTTATTCCATGCCGTGCCATGCCCTTAGAGAAAAAATAAATGAAACATTGACACAAGCTCAAAGAAAATATTAAAGAATGGTTGAAAAAAAAAAGTTTTCCTCTGTTTCTTGCCCAAGTTTCTTCCCCTAACTCTTCAAAGATTTCCACTCATCAACTCCTAAAAAAATTATTTTTTATTGTAATTATTATTATTGGAATTTTGTAATCCGATTTCTACCAAATATTGGCGTTTTTCATGAACGATCTTTCTTCCATATTTCTTTTGGTTTGCCCTAACGTAACTCCAAATAATTTTAGTCCATGCCACTGACCCTTAGAAAAAAAAAAATAGAAAAAATAAATGAATCATTGACACAAGGTCAAGAAAAAAGTGAAAGAATGGTTGAAAATGGGAATAAGTTGGAGAAGAAAAAAATTATTAGAAGTTGATAATTCAGAAAAAGAGGAAATCATGCAAGACGCGATAAAGAAGAAGAAGGAAAAAATGTAAGCACAAGAAGATTTATGAAAAAAAAGCACATGAAGGAAAATACAAAAATAAGATAAAAACAAGCAAAAAAAATAAATAAATAAGACAGATATTGTGAGTGCTAAGAAGACAAGGAATACTAATTTTTAAAATTCGTGCATGATAACCGATAACAGTTCTTTAACAGTTAACTGTTAACACTTAACATAAGGTTGATTTTTGAAAAGGTATGGATTTTTTGGGATAAAAAAATCATTTTTAAACAAGAAAACAAAAACTCAAAAACAAAAAAAAAATAAAAAACTTTGAAAATTTTAATATTTTCCTCATATCTATTGTTTCCTTCTTCAGACTTATCATAATTTTTTATTTTCTTAATTTTTTTTAACAACTTCCATTTTAATTAAATTAATCATACACACAATTATCATTAGATAATCATCTAAGATGTTTTTAATTGCGTTTGCTTGGCATTTGCACCAACAACGTCGAACGTCGCGCCGACCAGAGGAGAAGGTCGAGCAGTGAAATTACAAACGACTTTGTGCGGCGAGAGGAAAAAACCTGCCGTACATTCCGTTTCAATTCACCGATATACGATTCGAACCGTACGATAAAGGTCTTGCTCAATTGTGCGGTCGTTATTTATAACAGTCTGTCGTATGGGAGTTTGTTTAATTAATTTGAAATTATGCGGCCGCCACCTACTGGTCGCATGTGACAATTTGTCCTAATTTTCAGGAATAAATTAGCCGGCGATAACGGCGCGTTCGCACGAAGGACGGTCGTTCAACGTAGACAATTAGTTATCGTGACCCTATTATGCGATTAAAAAAAAGCGCTTTACGAACGGTGTACCCATGTTGCGTTTCTGTAAATGGGTCAGGAATGTACGGAATGGAATTATGTGATAAGGTTTTTGTGAGACACACCCTGTAAAATCGCCCGTTAAGGTTCTAAGAAAATAACGGCTTGACTATCGACAGTTAAAACAATCTCAATCTCAATGCAAGTAAAAATTTATTAAGAGTAAAATTTTTCTAAAATTTTTACATTTGGAAAAAGCTGTGAACAAGCGAGTTTTTGAAATTGAAAAATGTTAATAACAATACTAATAATTAAAATATATATATATACATTAAGGTAGGCGTTCTTTGTGGCCGTCGATGCGTTTCGTCAACTCCCCCGAGACAGATCTTCAGGATTGCAGCTATTACACACTAAATAAAATATATCCCCAGTATTTTCATGGAAAAAATATTTATAATTCAAAAATTTCACAAAATCCTTGCCTTCTTAGCATTTAATCACATTGTCTGTTTTATTCTATTCTGCTTGTTTATCAGCTTGGTTTGCTTATTTTTATCATTTTTTATTCGCTTCTCATAAGTAATATGATTTTTGCTATCTCATCGTTTCAAAAATCGCACAAGAAATTAAATAGGTATGAAGTAGGAAAGGATGTGCAAATTGAAGACTTGAAAACCAAATGAACAACAGTTGATTTAAAACCCAAACACGAAGTTGACGAAAAGGAAGAACAAAAAACTAAAGAAGAAGATTTAAAAATTGAAGAACAGGAAAAATTAGCGAAAGAAAAAAAACAATGAAAGATAAAAAATCTAAGGAAGAAGACTTAAAAGTTAAAGAAGGAAAGGATAAAACAAATGATTTAAACGGACAAATTAAAAATGAAACTGACTTACAAGGTAAAAAGTCGACACCAAGGAAAGTGATTTGAAAAACATAGAAACGATCAAAAAACAAATAGATTTAAAAAAATGAAGAAAAGTCACAAGATAATATAGGAAAAGACGGAAAAGCTAAGGAAGAACCAGATAAAAAATTCAAAGAAGAACACGACTCGATAGTTGTGGATGAATCAGAAAAGACGATGTCTAAAAGGTGCAGACATGAAAATTAAGGACGAAGCTGACTTCAAGACAGACAAAATTTTGCTATTCAAAATGCAGAGAAAAAGGCCAAAAGCGAGTTTAGAAACTAAAGAAAAATCACAATCAAATATTGAAGAACAAACTGATTTGAAAACTAAAAATGAAACGGTTAAAGAACTCAAGGTAAAAGGAACGCAAAAAAGGAGGTTAAACAAGAAGCAGATAAAATATCCAAAGATGAAAAAAATAAAACGGTCAAAGAAGAAGCCGACAAACGGGACAAGGAAGAAAAAGATAAAAAAAGTAATGGAGGAAGCATATAAAAAAGCCAACGAATAGGCAGATAAAAAATTGACAGACGAGGCAGATAAAAAATCCATAGAAGGAGTAGATAGAAAATCCAAAAAGGAAGCAGACAAAAAATCCAAAATAGAAGCTGTCAAAGAGAAACAGAAAACAACGCCAAGAAAGAAGCAAATAAAAAAGTCAATGAAGAAACAGATAAAAAACCCACGGAAAAAGTGGATAATAAATTGAAAGACGAAGCAGATAAAAAATTGTGGATATTAACGAATGGACATTCATTTCAATGGGATTTCGCGCAAAGTCTAGCGTTCGTGGCGTCGACATCTGATACACTAATCAGTTTCAACGAATATCCGGCAGGAGAAATTACAATTTTAATGGGACTCTCGTTGAAATTCAAATGAACGTTCAGTTGCACACACACATTTCGAATGATTTGTCTGTATGTCTTGCGACGATGAATTTTCATTACGGGTTCTTGCAACAAGGAAAATGCATAATGAAATTTTGTATGTAAAATAC
The DNA here is from genome assembly GCA_018397195.1 of Lethrus apterus. NCBI lineage: Eukaryota > Metazoa > Arthropoda > Insecta > Coleoptera > Geotrupidae > Lethrus > Lethrus apterus. The sequence goes on along the minus strand of JAFFZR010015824.1, from coordinate 10,799 downwards.
GTAGAATCCGTAGACCGTAAGATGGAGCAGGGGGTGGCGCGCAAAAGGGAATTATTTTTGTATTCATTTGGGTTTTACAGAAATTGTCTCCATTGAGTTCAATTCAATCCAGTCCAACAGTTCCCAAAGTAAGCAATCGACCAATCAGATACAATTTATTTTAAAATTCTTTATCTAAATTTCGTATTTAGTTTTTGGTTTGGTTTTTAGTTTTTGATTACATGACTCCGTCATGTAATCAAATCCAAAATCAACTAAGTATCTCAAATCCTTATAATTTTCTTCTTTTGAAATCCAACGGAAATTTCCGTGCATTATTTTTATCTAACCCAACTCAACCCACTCCGCAAAATGGCACATTGAGAGATAAACACTTAAGATTAGAAGAAGATGTAACTAGGATTGAAGGTTTGTTTAGATAATAATCGGAGAAACCTGAGAAAAATAGGTCGTAATGGGTATAAGCCGATTCTGAGCTCACCTCCTCCTCCCGGCACTGCGCATACGTTAAAAAAATTTAATAAAAGATGCCAACCTAACATTTGACCTATACCTTTGTCCTTAATCTTTGAGCTTTGATCTTTGACCTCGTGATCATCGCGTCCATGAATCCTAGACAACCTATGTCTTTGAACACACGTGAACTCAACAAAACGGAAAAAAATTAACAAAATCGTCGACAAAACTCAGAAAATGTGCAAACTTAACAGTATCCCCTGCTGAGACTTGAATCCTAGAGTGAACCCCAAGTACGCTCTTGGCAATAAAGAATTCTTAAGTTGGAAGCAGAGAAATCATCGCCATTAGTAGATGATTTCCGACTTCCTTTTCTAACATATTTCATCTTGCCCCGATTCCAACCTATCTTAACCCAACCTCTATGGAATTACATAGGATTAAGTTGCGCCTTTTCCACGTCATTTACACCTTGAACTTTCTAACGATTTTGTATTTGCGTTGAGTTGATTTCGATCGTGCCTTAAATCATTTTTTCAATTTGTATCTTGTCACACAGGTAATTTAAAAATACACATTTCAAATCGCCAAAATAAATTCCTCATCAACAATAAAGGTCGACCTGTATCGACGACATAAATGGAAGTTTACGCATTTTATCAAAATTAAAAATATTGCAAAACCAACGGAAAAAGTTGACAAAATCGTCGACGCAAGTTTTAAGGAACTTCATGGTGGTAATTTTTCAATGGAACTTGCAAGATTTTTTCGAATTGCCATGCAACGAAGCACATTTTTTTATTTATTGTAACAGAATTATAAAAATTATAAAAGATTAATTAGATTTATTAACTTTTTATAATTTTTATAATTCTGTTTATGTGGAAGTTGTCACTAAAATCTCCATGTCGCAAACTGTAAGTGTGGGTCGAGCTTGGCCCACAATACGATAACAATGGTCATGGAGCGTCGATTTAAACGAAAGAGAAATTAAGTTGAAATGTCAACCGCACTGACGTCAATGCATATGATTTATTGATGCCAAATTATATTAAAATAATCAGTGTAGACTCGTATCTATAAATAAATAGGTTTCGTGTCTGGTCTGCATGTCCGTAGGACGTCGTACAGAGTACGCTCGAGTAATTTTCACAATTTTGTGCCGTTTGAAAATTTTTTTTATCCAAAAATCACGTTCTTTATTTTATTAGATTTTTCCTCAATTTTTAATTTTGTTTATTTATTTTCATTGCGTTATGCGAAGAAGAATTAACAAAATTAAAAAGAAAATGAAAATCAAAAAAGGGAAATTTCAAGAACTAATCGATAAACTTTAATGATGATATCGCAGATAATTGTGATAATTAAAAAAAAAACAAAAATCAAATTTGCAATTTTCAATTTGTAAAGCCCATTGTGTAGTAAAGCGTTCAGTCAAGTGGGTGGCGAATTGGCTAATAAACTGAGGAGCAATGGGTCAATTGACGATGAGATTTAAAATTAACTAACCAAACTAAGCAAACGACTCTTTCGTGTCTTTTTTCTGCGATCCGAACACTTTTTTTAATTTTTCTTGGGAACACAGCGGTTCAGAAAAATATGTCTCATTTTTATCATCTTCTTCTTTTCAAATTCTTTTACCCATTTCGAGCGTCGATTTTTCAGCTATCACTAATTTTGAAAATTATTATTTATTTCTATCTACCCCCCCCTTTAGTGGAGCTGCTTTAGATGAGAAAAAAATCTTAAAGATAGGTGTAAAGTAACCTTCAATGAAAAATCTTCATTTTCTAATTTTGAAAATTATTATTTAGATCTATCTATCAAAGGGGGGGCTGCTTTAGATGGGAAAAAATCTTAAAATTAACTGTAACGTAACTTTCAATGAAAAATCTTCATTTACTTAGGAGGATCTCGGGTTATAATGGATAAGATTTTGTATTTGGTTGGTAGCCTGAATTTTATAGGGATTTTGTGTTTAGTTGGAATATTTGATTTATTTGGGATCTTGGAATAAGACATTTCTTTTAATTGGGTTGCTCTGCCTTTGATGGGGATGAAATTTTGGAATTTGTGAAACTAAAAACATACTTTCACTGAAAGATCTTCATCCTCTTCGAGTTCGGGTTGGTTTCAGTCTTGGATTTAATTAGGATTTTGGATTTAGTTGGAATCTTGAATTTAGTTTGATTTAGTTGGGACTTTGGATTGAGACATTTCTTGGGTTTTAGTTGGGTTGCGATGCCTTAGATTCCGATGAAACCTTAAAAGTAGATTTCGTGTAACTTTAAAAATATTTTCAATGAAAACTCTTAGTTCACATGGGAGAATTTTGGGTTGGAATGGACGGGATTTTGTGTTTGGTCGACGTCTTGGATTTAGTTATTTAGTAGGAATCTTGAATTACGATATTTCTTGGGATTTAGTTGGGTTGGGTTGGATGCGTGCAGGAACAATAAGAGCCTTAGTGTGGGATGAAACCTTAAAAGTAGATTTCGTGAAACTTAAACAAAAATCTCATTCAAAATCAACTCGCTGAACAATCTTCATTTCCTACGTAAGATTTTGGGTTGGAAATAGATGCGATTTTGTATTTGGTTGGAATTTTAGATTTGATTGAGATCTTGGATTTAGTTGAAATCTTGAATTTAATTTGAATCTTGGATTTAGTTGGAATCTTGGATTTAATTTGAATATTGTATTTAGTTGGAACGTTGGATTTATTTGAAATCTTGGATTTAATTGCGATCTTGGATTTAGTTGGAATTAGTTGGAATCCAACTAGTGTGAAACTTGAAGACTTTCGCAAAAATCCCTACATCGCCGGAGGGGTATTTTGGGTTGGAATGGATGAGGTTTTAAATTTGATATTTGGAGTGACGTCCAAGAAGAATCTCCAAAGATAATTTCGATAAAAAAAAAAAAAAACATAAATTCACACTATATTTCAAATTATTTATTTAAACCGAAAACAGCCGAAAATTGTCGAAACTTTATAGTTTCTAAAAAAAGAAATTCGGATTAAAGTAAAATATTTTTCAAAATTCAAAAAAGTCGTGTTAGCACCTTGCGTGTTTTTTTTTCTTCGGTGTTTCCAATCGAAATTTCCAACCACAAAACTATTTATTAAAACGAACTGACAGCGTCAGTTACACTTAACTACGTCCGATATCTTGTAATTTATCAAAAGCAAATGACGAGGAACAATAACAGTAATACGCGTCGATTTCATCGTTACACTCTACTACTTCAGAACCGTATTAACTCCAACTGCAATTATGTAGATTGTGTTATTACGACGGTGCATTTAAAATGTAATTTTTGTTACGATCGACTTACGATGTGTCCGTCTAATTAAATCGAAATTAAAATTAATTATAATTTGTAATTTCATCTTCAATTTTCTTATTTTCGCTTATAATTTTTTTTCTTTAGACAAAAAATCGTGAAAATTCCGCTTATAAGACATTGCGAACAACCATGTTGCAAGATGACGCCGCAATAAATAAATATTTATTATTTGAAAGTCCCGTGTTTGCAATCGGACGCGCGGGGTTAAACATCGCTAATTATTATTATTAAGCAAATTGTGGTGTTTTCGATGCAAATTTATTTTAATAATAGTTAATCGTCTTCCAGCAGAAAAGCACTTAATGAGCGGTGTTTGTTTTAGAAAAAAAAGGAAATCAATTACCATAATTTGAATAATTAACGAACGCGGCAATTTTTCCATTATTTAGCGATTTGCGAAATCTGCGGGGCGTAAAATTTAATGACATCGATTTTTCTCTCCGCCGTTCATTTTATTATTAATGACGTTTGTTTTTCGAGCGTTTGAATCGTGGGAGGAACCCCATATGAATTACACAATTTATTTATAACTATAAGGTCAAGGCTTCGTGGTGCCATGCACTTATCAGTTTAAATTTAGATCATTTTTTTTCTGTTGAACATTAACTTATAAACAATTTTAGTTACGTGATTTTCGGAAAAAATTTCTTTGTTTCGATTCCATCACAAAATAGTGTAATTTAATTGCATCAAAAACAAACAAAAAAATGGACACATTTTTATCAACATCGACCAACTTACTCATCATTTTAAAGTGGGGATTATTTTTAAACCCGCGCCCCCCCCCCCCATACAAAATTTACAATAATGTTTGTTTTTCGAGCATTTGAATTGTGGGAGGATTCCCCCCATATGAATTACACAATTTATTTATAACTATAAGGTCAAGCATTCGTGCTTCGTGCAGTTATCAGTTTAAATTTAGATCTTTTTTTTTTTGTTGAACATTAACTTATAAGCAATTTCAGTTACGTTATTTTCGAAAAAATTTCTTTGTTTTCCATTCAATCCCAAAATGGTGTAATTTTATCAAAAAAAAAGGGCACCATTTTTATCAACGTTGACCAACCTATCATTTTAATGTGAGGATTATGTTTGAACCCCCCCTCCTCCTCACATAAGACATTTACAATAAAATAACAAAAAAAGTTAAGTCCGCAGACGATCAGTCCGCAAAAATGGCGGTTCTAAATTAATATAAAATTAACTTTTCTTGTTTAAATCATATAATTTTACATATTTTTACTTTAGGAGAAAATTTATTTTTAAATTGAAGACTAAATTTAAGTTTTTTTTTAAATTGATGCGTAAATTTTATAAATTTAAGAGAAATAAAATACCAATTTTTTTTTAATATGTGGGAATTTCTTGAATTTTATTTTATTTTATTTGTGTTGGATTAATATGGTTTTCGTTAACGTCGTTTTTTGTGTTGGACTATATGTCTTAAAACGGTGGGTTGGTTGGTGGAGAAAATTGGGTTGGGTTGAAATGAGTTCGTAAAAGTGCGTGAGAAAGAGAGAGAGAAAATTGGAACGAAATTTCATAAGAAAAAAGGAAGAATCGTTCAGGAACAATAAGAGTAGCAGGACGTGTGAAGTTTCCTTTTGCATTCTCAGTAATTTTTAATGTGTTGAAACGTACACGTCGTAAATATAAAACAATTGCCGGAATTGCTGGAATAGTGCTCGGTGGGTGGGAGTAGCAGAATTTAATTCCCCAAATCCTGTTCCTGCTGAATAATCATAATGTTTGAAGTATTTTCTTTAATTGGAACATTTCATGATTTTACTTTTAAGATGTGCATAATCCGCAGTAATTGCAGTTCTATTATAATTTGTTGAAAGAAATGTTTGTATTTTAATTTTACACAAATTAATTGTTATTGAAAGTTTTTCATTTTTGGGTTGGAATGCATGGAATTTTATATTTGGTTTCAATCTTTGATTTAATTAGGATTTTGGATTTAGTTGTGATCTTGGATTTAGTTGGAATCTTGAATTTAGTTTGAATTTTTCATTTAGATTGAGATATTTCTTAGGTTTTAGTTGGGTTGAGACGCCTTAGATTCTGATGAAGCCTTAAAAGTAGATTTCGTGAAACTGTAAATATATTTTCAATGAAAAATCTTAGTTCTCGTGGGAGGATTTTGGGTTGAAATGGATAGGATTTTGTATTTGGATTTAGTTGGGCTCATGGATTTGATTTAGTAGGAATCTTCAATTGATATATTTCTTGGGATTTAGTTGGGTTGGGCTGCCTGCATCAAGCTACTTGAATAATCATAATGTTTGAGTATTTTCTTTAATTGGAACATTTCATGATTTTACATTTTTACTGCATAATCAGCAGTAATGGCAGTTCTATTTTTGTACAATGGTTTAAATGCCTTGTTTATAGTTTGTTGAAAGAAACGTTTGTATTTTACACAAATTAATTGTTATTATTTTAATGCAAACTTTACATGTCTTTTTTGTCTTATAGAGGACAAGGAAAACTAACAAAATGTGAAAATATTAAAACCTCGTAAATTCCAAATGGAATTGATTGAAATCCGTTTACAACAATTTATTTATTTTTTAAATTCCACGTTTCTAAGGAGTCACAGTAGAAAAATTTTAATTCAGGATTTTCCAGTATTCCTTTCATTTTCGTGAAGAGATTGAGAAAAGAGAAAAGACTGCGGAAAAGTGGGGTTGGATTTAAATTAAACGAACACGATAGTTATGGAAATGTGTGGCTTGGCTATGATGTGGAAATTGTATCTCTAAATGTGGAAAATTGTATTTGTCCTTAATAGTAGCAAGTGGAATTGATGGACAAAATTGAAGAAAATTCCCAGATTCTAAGGTATCGCAGTGAAAAAAAAATCCATTTATATAAATTTATTTTTTTGATAATTCCGAGATTCTAAGGAGTTGGCAGTAGCAACATTCCCTTCATTTTTGTAAAGAGATTGAGAAAATGGGAATGATTTCTTAAACATTCGCTTAATTTTTGTAAAGAGATTGAAAAAAGGGATTGATTTGTTTAATAAGAGGAAAATGTCGTCGTTAAGACTGTGGAAAAATTGGGTTGGACTTAATATTCGAGGAGGAATAAATTCTTCAAATCCTGCTCCAAGCTACACGAATAATCATAATGTTTGAGTATTTTCTTTAATTGGAACATTTCATGATTTTACATTTTACTAAATAATCCGCAGTAATGGCAGTTCTATTTCTTGTACAACACGTGGTTTAAATGCCCTGTTTATAGTTTGTTGAAAGAAATTTTGTATTTTAATTTTACACAAATTAATTGTTATTATTTTATTGCAAACTTTGTCTTTTTTGTCTTATAGAGGACAAGGAAAACGGGGATACGTTACAAACAACGCACTCGTCGAATAATTACGTTATCTCAATTAAAATGCTCATGGAACACTGCCATTTAGTAAAACATACATACATAATGTATGTCGTACATTATCAGCTTACGCAAATTATAAGCGGCAAGGTCGTGACTTGTTCAACGAAAATAATTATATTTGCGTGGGTCGCGTTGTTTACCAAACGTCTTTTTTTTCTGGAGTTAATAGATTCGTTTGAAAAAATCGCCGTCTGCGACCTTCGCGTCTCGATAGTAGTATTTTGTAATTTAAAGCTGAAATTTGTGGAAAATTTCTTTCTATATGGGAGGAAATTAATTAGTTAATTGAAGCGAATCGTATCAAACTCTAGAGGGTGTGGAATTCCCCACTACGGTCACGCCCTCCACGTTCGCTTCGGGATAGGGTAAATCCGGTGCAATAAAACGATAAAACACTCCAAAACGGGGCACATTTTCCCGTTCGGCTTCGGCAATTTCGAATTTTCCCCATCGGTCCTCCGAAAATTTAGACGTCGTCGTGTTTTAAGGCTTGTCCGTTCGCACGACGTGTTGTAAATTCGTCTGCCGTTAAAAATCCGAGCAGTAAAAACTGTTAAGTGAGGCATAAAACGAACCGTGTGGCGCCGTGGCGAGGTGAGTCGACAATAATCTTTAATCTACATCTTCTTGTATTTAATTATGTAGCGCAAGAGTTTTAATTATCCGTTCCAATCGCGAGTTGGACGAGATTTTATCTGTTATATCGTTTTATGAATCTTCGATGTGGCCAACCTTCGAATTGGTGACATTTTGAACTAACGTGTTTTGAATGATCTTCAAAAATAATGTAGAAAAAATTACTGGGAATTTCCTAAAGCTTTTCTTTAATATTCCTAAACAGTTCGTCATTATAACCTTTGTACAGTAAATCTATTCCCATTTTCCACAGTCTTTCCTCTTTTCACAGTCTCTTCAAAAAAATGAAGGGAGTGTTGAAAAATTCTGAATTAAAATTTTTCTATTGTGTCTCCTTACAAGCCGGGAATTTTCAAAAAAAAATATATTGTTGAAATGGAACTTTTTTGTGATTTCTTAGAATCCCGGACTTTTCTTCAATTTTTCCCATCGATTCCCAACAAAGTTTCCATTTTCTTTGCTAATATTAAGGACAAATACAATTTTCCACATTTACAGATAAAATTTTCACATCATGGTCAAACCATGCATTTCCTCTATAGTGTACGCTTAATTTAAATCCAACCCCATTTTTCCACAGCCTTTCCTCTTTTTACTCTTTTCTCAATCTCTTCACAAAAATGAAAGAAATGTTGGAAAATCTTGAATTGAAATTTTTCTAGTGTGACTCCTTAGTATCCTGGAATTTTCAAAAAAAAAAAAAAATTGTTGGAAATGGAACTTTTTCTCCACTGTGATTTCTTAGAATCCCGGAATTTTCTTCAATATTTCCCATCACTTCCACTTAGAATTTACGACGTTTTAATGTTTCCACATTTTGTCAGTTTTGGGAAATACATCATTAGAAATTTTATCAAATTTCCATTTTTCCAAACGTAATCAATTCCACTTGGAATTTACGAGGTTTTAATAGTTGCACATTTTGTTAGTTTTGGGAAATGCACCTTCAGAAAATGTTTCAAATTTCCGTTCTTCCAAACGTAATCCTTAATTAACTGAAATAGACGCAGAAAATTTCGTCAAAAAAAAAAAAAAATGTTGCAAATGAGGCTTATTTTTCATCGATTGTTACTTTGTGCACATTTTCTTGAAATTTCCCTTCAGATGAGTATATTTTTTTGCATTGAAATTTTTCAAATTTTCTCAATTTTAACAAAAAATATATTTGAACTTTAATTTTCCTTTTGTGGAAAATTTTGGAAAACAAATGATACATATCGTCTTCCTTCATTTGCCAAATTATTCCTAATTTTTATCAATTTCCTCACTTTTTCCAAAGATGTTTTTATTCATATTAATTTTAGAAAGTTTTCTCATTCGTTAACTTTTCTTCAATTCAAATTTCCTGTGACATCTCAGTCCTCATTAACGTTAAATGATTGCAATTCAAATCTTTTCCCATTTTCTCATTCCAATCCAACCCAATATTCCTGCCTTTGAGATGGCCTTCAGAACGATTATAAGGTCTAATTAGGTTTTCCACGTTTCCTTAATCCTCGCACCGTATGCTGAAATAGACTTTATCATCTGTAACACGGTCGTGGCCGCAATTAAATCCTTCCCTCTCTCCTCTATAAACGATAGAATTCAAATTAAATGAAAACTTTGTTACTGATGTCATCAGTTTTTATCTTCTTTCAAAGCAACAATGTAAATAGACAGGATTTGATTAGACCAAATTCAATTCTTTTTGCCAAACAAAATATTGTTGCATTAGGCTGATTTGAAAAGCATTAAATCGATTGGGTTGGATTGGTTTACTTTGGCTTTAAGGGTTTGGATTTGCGTTGACTGGAACTGGAAGGTAACAGGTTATTAAGCAATTCTTTAATTTGTTGGAAATTATTAGGTTGAATTGAAGGTTAAGCCAAAAAAGAATCCAAAACGAACACATCTAAATATTACCCACTTTAACTCAAATTGGTTATCACATCTGATTTAACGTCTTGGAGTTGAAAAGTCTATACCGTAAGGACGCGTTACGAAGGATTAAATTCAGTTATTAGTTAATTTATAAATCTCGTCTAAAATATGTATATTGAAAACATTGGTTGCTGATGTCATCAGTTTTTTCTTCTTAAAAAATTGGAGAATGGAACTTGCTTAACTAAAATGTTTGATGACCGAAGATATCAGTGTTTTTATTCTTTTGAACTAAAGTGAACAGAAGTAAATAAGGATCGGATTCAGTTACCCATTGATTTATAAACTGAACAGTTTGATTGCTGAACTCATCAGTTTAATTTTTGCAAAAAACACATATTGAAATATTTTAAAGTCGAGCATAGGAATAAGCGTGCTGAACTGAAATCTTTTACAACTGAAGTCGTCAGTTTGTTGTTCGTCGAAAGACTGTAAATTTATTTAAAAGTCATTTAAAATCAAGCAATTAAATAGGAAGGATTAGATTCATTTATTTGATTTAAAAATCTCGTCTAAAATGTATTGAAAATTTCGATTGCCGATGTCAGTCTTTTCTTATTAAAAAACTGAGAGTGGAATGTGCTTAACTGAAAAGTTTGATGAATGAAGACATCAATGTTTTTTTATTCTTTTGAACTGAACAAAGTAAATAGAAGTAGACAAAAGTAAATAAAGATCAGATTCAGTTATCCATTGATATATAAACTGAACAATTTGATTGCTGAACTCGTCAGTTTAATTTTTGGAAAAAACGCGTATTGAAATATTTTAAAGGCAAGCATAGGAATAAGCTGGACCTTTTTAACCGCATTTATGATAAGGGAGAAATTCCTAAACAATGATTGTCATCTACTTTTGTGCTCATACCCAAGAAACCAAATCCAAGAGAATGCTCAGATTACCGAACCATCGCACTTATGGGCCACACCTTGAAGTTGTTCTTAAAAATCATTCACAAAAGAATTTACAGAAGACTCGAGGAAGACATAAGCAACACACAGTTTGGATTCCGCGAAGGACTT
>JAFFZR010015823.1:0-15320 GCA_018397195.1 Lethrus apterus | reverse complement strand
ATTTAAAAAAACAAGTGATGACGTCATAACTCGAACATAGATGACGCAATACAAAATATACGTATACAAAAAAATGGACAATTGAAAAAGAAAATCGACCTGTCCGAGCATTTTTTTCTTACTTGCCCAATGAAGATTTTATCGAATATGTTCCAACCTTTACGTTAACCCTGTATATTTGACATGAAACACTCTACAAACGAAACTTTTTTGTCAAAATGTGTGCAATTAAATGTAAAAATCGACCTGTTTCTTGATTTTGTTCAAAACTAAGTAGTTCATTAGATCTGAAACACACAATCGACACTGCATTAAACGTTCATCCCCGCAGACTAAGGTTTGTTTCTGGGCGATTAACCCGTCGTCATCGTCAGTACGGCTGCTGTGAGCGATCAATGCAAATCGAACGTGTAGTTTTGTCGCCAAAACGGCAGTTCGTGTAACAAGCTGATGTGCGACTCCACCTATCGCAGTTCATGATTTATCGAATTTATGCGTTAATAACTCCCTGCACTGTATAATCAAATGCATTTCAGAGCTCACATATTTCACACTATACCAAATATTTTTGTTTTACACTTGAAACCCGTGTTAAACAATTATGTTGACGTAAAAAAATTAATAGAAAAATGTTTATTTTACCAACTATTTATAACTAATAGTTTAAAACTAATCATACACGGCAAGGAAGTATACCCCATTTTTATTTTACGATTTGGGTTGTAAAAAATTAGTCTTCGCGATCAGTTTCTGTCTTCATCCAGTGGAACACTAGTCACTTTTTATCAACAGATGAAACTTTAAAAGTAAATTGAAAAAAAAATGTTTCTTTAGCAATAATATACAGTGCTTAACGTAACGTTTCAATTAACAATGGCGTCTCACCACTTTTTGCCGGATATAACATCTTCCAACTAATATTATTGCGTTAAAATTTTGCTAATAGGGGGTACTATTACTCAGTTTAAAGAAAAATAGATTTTTTTAAAGCTACTGTAGAAGAGAATCTACGCTGACTGCAATACTGCCAGTGTGGTGGTGGGTACAAAACTCAAGGAACAATTGGAAAATGTTTCAAAATTTTAAATAGAATATGTATTAATCCCAATATAAATTAATCACACTATTTTTTATGAAATGAACAGTACTTTCCAAACATTAGAAAAAAAGTGCACAATAAGAATATTTTTCTCTGTTACTAGTATTTTGACTATTTAAAACGTAATAAAATTGAAATGCAGCACCGTATTTTTGTTAATTGTTGCAATAATATCATATATGTTTTTACAGAGAAATACGACAAGTTAATTAAACTGACAGCTGATTAAAGTGCTCTTTTTTCCGTAGAAACCGCTATTACTGTTAAAAGTTAACAAGTTTTCTAAGAAAAAGCACTGCTTTAATTTTAAGAACATAATTTGATGCAATAGAAACAATTTATTATTTATGCAGATACACACAAATTTAATTTTGAAACAGGGAAAATATTACTCACTGGTTTACTTGATTCAGATGTCCAGAAAATTTTCAAAATATTCAACCAAAATGAACAAACTTTCAATTAGTATGTTCTTCTTGAAGAATTATTGCTTTTATGTATGTTACCGTCACAAATATAATGTCTTCCGACTGTGGCGACTTAGCACTTAATGTTTCAGTGTTTTATCGCCGTATGGCGCAAAAATGTTTGCTCTGTAATGATTTACGATAATGGCGGTTCACCGTCACAGTTAAACGCGGAGCTTTGTTTTTTCCGCCTACATGTCGTCACTGTCGTCAGGCAAAAACAAGACGAAGTGAAATAGGAGCAGGAGGAGGTCGAGGGACGAACCATTAAAGTGCCGCGAAACTGTTTCATCTCTACGGTGTATATGGCCCTATTTATTTTTACTAGGTGTAAGATAGATAAGGGCGTCATAAACGTACGTACCTGTCGGTCAGGTGATTCGAAAACGTGGGATCCTCAATGATAGACGTCGTGCTCCTTGGGGATGCCAGATCACCCGGAGCTGGTGAATTACCGTCGTCTTCCGCCGGAATCGGCGATGCTGCCGAATTTGGTGTCATTGTACCGGATTCTTCGTCACCTTCGATCTTTTCACTATCCTCCGCCCCTCCATCTTCACCACCTTCCCCTGTAACAACGAAAAGACATTTTTGAAATTATCTAATATAGTTAAATAAATAAATAAGTTACTATTACTCAGTTTAAAGAAAAATAGATTTTTTAAAGTTAAATAAAATATATTTTGTTAACGAAAATATTTATTAAGAAAAATATAATAAATACGCTAAAAATGTAATATACTAAATTTATATTAGATATGAAGTTTAATTCAATAAGCTAAACCATGAATTTATAACCATATTTTATATCGTAACATGAGTTTCCAAGATTGGAAAAAATGCATTAAGGAAACGTCTCCAGGCAACATTTTACATAACAGTTTTATCGCAATTCTCTTTTTGGGAAAAAGAGTCAGCATGTGTTCCCTTTTTTGCTTGTTCAATTGCTTCAACTTAAATTTCCTTTTTCTTTCACATTTTCATGTCGACTAGCTTTCGACTCACTCATTCTTAGAAATTATTAAACATATGTAATAAAATTACGTTTGTGGTAATAAAACATAGTAAATTTTATTTTATTATATCTATCTAAATAATGGAATACGAAAAAGTAACAGTCGGCAACATCAATTCCGTGAATAAATAATTACTTTCAAGGCCTGATGTATATTATAGTTCTAATACTTTTCTTGGTAAATTGAATAGTTAATATAAGGCAATGACTATATTTTTATTTAATATAATTTAAGGGATACTAGAAAAAACAAAAGTTGAAGATGCAAAAAAAGTGGTAAAACCTACACTTACTTATGGAAGCTGACAAGTAGGTATAGAAATTAGGTTTTTAAGAAAAATAAAAGGGAAGACGAAAAAGATAAAATAAGAAACGAGGTATACGACAAGGCCACCCTAACTAACCACAGGGCTAAATGCACTATCCCAGCCTTTTGGGGCGGCAATTGTTCTTATAGGTTATTTGAATTTTGTATTTTGTACTCCTTTTTATACTTCTTTTGTACTCTTTGTTACTCCGTTTGAACTTGCGGATCGAACCCAACATTAAATTATAAATTTATAAAAACTGAAAAACTGACCTTTTGAATTTCAATAATTTGATAATTTGAATTACGGAGCGAACCTAACCCATACCAACCCAACCATAAATTATAAATTTTAAAATTCAATTACGGAGCGAACCTAACCCTTTTAAAAACTGTCCTTGTGAATTTCAATAATTATAATTATGAGCGAACCTAACCAATTCCAACCCAACTATAAATTTTAAAAACTGTCTTTTTGAATTTCAATAATTTCAACTTACGAAGCGAACGCAACCCATACATCTGTACTCCTTTTTCGTAAAGAATAATTGGTCACATTATTTATTGGTAATTATTATATTAACTTTTTCTACTTCTGAAACTTTTGTAAAATTTCAGTGATCACCCCGCTTCCTCTTTCTTATGAACAGGAGCCGTGGGCGCCATATATCTTGGACCGTCCTGTATACAGAGAAGGACTAGGCATACAATCAACCATCAACAGCTGTGGAACAAAACCAATTTAGATGTGTGGATACCAAGGATGAATGAAAAGGGGCTAGTAAAAATGTTATATAAAAAGAGGTATGAAAAACATTAGAAAGAGAAATGCCGCAACTTTCAAGAGAGAAAAACCGATGTAAGAATATATGGAAAATGACCCTTAACCCTAAACCAAAAGGTAGATGGGTTTTGGACTATGTAAGTACTAAATAGAATTTAAGGGGTTTCACTCATTGAAGTTACGTTTTAGATTAAAATTAAATTGGGCTAAATCAAAGTTATCCAACACTGTAAAATATACACGCTGGACGTGCATCCAGCGTAGTTTTGTTTAGAGAAATACAACATAAGCGAACATAATATGATGCACTCTAGAAATATAAAGACATCTGCACATATGGGAGGGTTCCTGAGTATTTGGAGGGGAAGAGAATTGGAACAGATGAAAGGATTTTAGCGAGGTTCAGGTGTGGTAACGAAGAGAAGGCAAACAAATATTGGATGGGGGAGGATTTTAGTAAGTGCAGGTTCTGTGGATTGGGCGAAGGTCACTGGGAGCATTGGTGGAGGAATTGCAACCGAACGGAGTTGGAGGAGGACATTGGAATGGGAGGGAGATGGAAGAAGTGTTTGGGAGAAGCAGGGGAAGGCATTGAAACTTTGAAAAGGTTGAAGAAGAGACTAGAGGAGGCGAGGACGGTTATATGAATTGTAGTTATGTTTATGTTGATTTGTTTGTAGCATATGCCAAATAAAGGTTTCTTTTTTTTTAGAAATATTAGTTCCCTGACCAATCTGTTCCGTAAGATCACCAGGTATGAATATTATCTCTTTTATCGAACAATTAAAGATTTTAATGGGCGTTTAGTGCATTAAAGGAGCTAGACCAGTTCATAAATTTAAGGCATTGTCGCTTAAATTCATTAAGTTTATATGCGCTTATTTTGTGCATCAGCAAATGTCCATAACTTAGCAAACCTGTTGGCAATAAATGTTACACCTATTATTGCCTGAAAGGAAGTATATCTATCTGGACCTTAGAGCCAAACAGTATTATGTCCATTTTTAAAATTTTGCACGAGAGCAATTTGCAAATGCTTCACACCAAAATGTTACAAACGAAAACTATCAGTCTCAACGTTCAAGTAACAAGCGGAGGACGTTTGTTACTTGAACGTTTGGCTCTAAGGTCCAGATATAGATTAACTACAGCACAATTTTTCAGATGCAAAAATTGAACTTTTGAATCTCGACTGACGATTTTTATAAAATTTTCTTAATTTTAAATTATATTTATTCATTGTAAGAAAATATGATACTTTTTACGAAGGGTAAAAATGAAAAAAAAAAGATTAAGTTATTATCTGATCAAGGGGCTAATGAATGTGTGCAATTCAAAACTCATCCCTCGACGTTCAGATCGGCATGCGAGTTATACTGAATTTAAAGATTTCTTAAGCTTCGATTTGTTTGTATCTACGTGTAACTGCCCGTTAAACATGGACAATTTGTTGATAGGACCTTCGGAAAGGTCGGTGAGTTACGTGAACTACAAAACGCAGCGAATCCTTCTGGTACTGCATCCAGGTATCCCCCCTCTAGGACAACCGGTTGCTAACCGTTCGCCAGTTCGTCCGAAGACATCACCGTGTGTCACACACGACTCTCTCTCTTTGCGGCCGGTGGATCCTGCGACGAGAGGGACAACGCGAGGTCTACTCGTTCGCGGGGCGTGCACTCGTGTCTCCTAGCTGTCCAAACACGGAGCAACAATGAACAATGGCAACATAAATCAGCGTAATTAGTTTCAGCAAAGCTGCTGTATCTACATGTTAAGCTGAGCGGCAAAATCATTGGTCAGCGAGTTGCGTTCGCGACGACTTTACTCCGCCTTTTCCAGGCTCTAATCGAATCCTGTTGCTTCCTTGCCCGCACTCTCTCATTGAGAACAATTACATTCCGAGTTGCACTACGGATTCAAAAGAGACACAATTCCCCATGTTTATATTCTTGTACGTATCACGATTTAACTATCGTATTTATATTTCCCAATCGGCCTCCGAAGCGCGCCTGCATCGCGAATGAAAAGATCAATCGTTAACATTTCGAATTACAAATCACCATACAACCACACATGTAACAGTCAAGTAATCAACTCACTGCCATTACATAATTACATGCTCTCATATATAGCCACAAATGGCATCGAAGACTTGGGGCTTAATCGTATGAAGCGCACATTAAATATTTTTTAATCTTGAGCTACACTTAAATTTAAACATATTCAATAAAAAATATTTATAACGACATCGCAAGATGTTAAAATATATAAATCTTAATCAATAAAAAAAATTATTTGCTATGGAAACATTGAAAACATATAGTAATTAACTAGAACAGTAATTAATGAGTCTCCTTTTTCTGCATTCAGTAATAGCAGACGGTGGAAATTATAGATGAGAAGCATTTACGACCAAATTCACTTTAACTACAAATCTGTGGCTGATTTAATGTCAGGGAAAGTATGCAAATTATGCATAGATTCTTTTAACACTTTGAATTCTATTTGATGAGTCAGAATATACGCTTATGAAAAACATATTTATAAAATAAAATTCAAGTTTGTTTATAGTTTAGAGGAATTATATTTGTTATTCATCATTATTTCTTCGGGTGAAGAACTATATATAGTAAATAAAGGGAGGGGGAGGGAATATTCTACAAAACTAATAATTATACTATCTTGACATACATGTTATAAATTACATTATGTTTATTTCGCCATTTATTAAGATTTCTTGTGTATTTTATAGTCACCTTTTTATATTATATTACTAATGACTAAATAGATTCACCATAAACCTAACTACGCGTAAACGGTGGCTTAACCTAACCAGAAATTTATTTATAATTTATTTATCTGCAGATAATACGCTTAAGCAAGATGTAATATTCAATTCTATTTTTCAATACAAGAAAATGTAACTTGTGTTAGGGCAGAATCTGGGCAGAATCTATGACAAAAAAATTAAATTTTCCACTAAAAAGACTTTTTTATACTATATAAACCAACAGAAACAGAATACGCGTTGGAAAGAGGAAGAACAAAAGAAGGTCTGTATATCATAGCATATTTGTAGGAACAGATCTGAAATGCCGGTATAAGGTACCTGTGTTAGTTAGTTCTCATTTCGTATATCTGGCAACGAAATCGCACGGTATCGTCACGAGTCCCGAACCGATATTATAGCGAAACGTCGCGTCGTGATGATATTTTCCCCCTTTTATTTCCAACAATTTATCTCGTCTGTCGATCGAGCGGGCACCAACAACGCCATAGCAAAAGCATCCGTTTGTTTCCAGCCTTTCAGACACTTTGCTAATGAATTCCAGACTAGATTGACAACTAGTTTTTCCAAGCGCAAAATATAATCATCTGAAATGTCGATTATGCACAATAATTGCTAAAATATACGTTTAAATTTAACCGTACGGATAAATTATATATTATACGTATGTCAGATGAGTCATGGATAAAAAAATAACTTCATTAAATTTTTTAAAGAAATATTCACGAAAGTTAATATCAAGTTAATTGTTTGATTTTTGTTTGACACACAAGAATTTTTATGTTTTACTAAGTTATAAGATACAGATAAAACCTTGAAGATATAGATATCTGTGAGCATTTAGAATTACTTGAAAAACGAATGACCCAATAATCCCAGCTAGATATTAACTTTTGAGTGTGTATCTGTTCCATCCAGAGAGGATTTTCTTAACACCAATACCGATAATTGTATGTTGATTAATCCATTTAAGGTAAACGTGGCAAAAAATAAAATGAAAAATTCTGATCGTTGTTGCATCTGTCTATCAGAATATCACATAATTGCCTCCTTCTATCAAAATCATCGGGAGATATTTGATCCTTTGGATGAGAGGAGGATATCAAACAGGAAACGCAAAACATCAACGACATTTACTATGAAGAGTTGATGCCAACTTCATAAAGGGGAAGTATTTTACTCAAAACAACTTAGATTATGTAAGTGAATACGGAATCCTTAATTTGTTACACAAGCAATCTCCATCAAACTCACAAAAATTAAAAATTTCTTGGTCTCATTATAAAACTTGGGTCAATTTGTTTCAACAAACAATAAAATCATATCTCAGGTATTAGGATATCGAAATAAAACTTAGATTTTATTGTTGAAAATCAATAACTCGCTTCGCATTTAGCTAACTATTTGCTCTAAATTCTGAATCTTCTACAGTCATGAAGAAAAATATAAAAACTGAGAAATTATTGGTCAATAAAAGTCTTTTCTGTTTTTTATTATAAATTAGTACTAATTGTGGAATATTTTTACTCCTCAAACCTAATAATCGTCATCTCTCTCCAACGATTCTACATGTGTCATTCATGAACTTTTTGAAAAAAAAAAATTATGTATTATGATATCTCGATAAAATATTATTATCAACATTCTCGTAATTGTTGCTGCAGTTTTGACATGGTGCCTGTTGAAAAATATTGTTAGTATCGTAATCCGTTTAACGAATGTAATTTAAAATGTGTTCGATGCTGGAGTGATAAAACGAATACACACATATATCGCAGTTCAAGCTTATCCAGTACGGCAATTTAGTTAATTGGCTCGAGGCGTAATGGCTTTAATAAGTTTGCATGTGTATACGTATAGATAGAGGAAGCTACTCGCAGAGGCGACTCATCCAGCTCGCTTATTCTCGTACATTATTACCCCCTCCACCTGATTTATAGGCCATTGTCTTTCATTTGAACATATATTTCTTGTTGTGTCTGTCTTGTGCACAAAACTCCGCATCTGCATTTACCAACCGTATCTCACAGCAATACCGGTCAAAAGAAGGGGCGTGAGGATAGATTGAGTACGCATTCTGATGCAATTTATAGCAAGACAGACACTAACATAATTCATGGCTTACAAAGAAAGTTATAATGGATATTACATTTTTATTTAAATTCTGTGTCAAAATTTCGCAAAAATGTAAATCGCCAATATAATTTGTAATTTAGCAAAACATTAAAACATCAGTCGGTCAAAAGCCAACCAATAACGTTGGAAACAATGTCAATTTTAATTAAATCATTTCGTTTATAATTTAAACAATGAATAAGAATAATTAGTTGCAGATATTAATGCGAAACAACTAATTCAATTAGTTTCACATAATGAATAATTGTAAAATGAATAATTTATTAATTCGGCCGTCATAACGCAATTCAAAATTAAAAGATAATGAACACAACAAATGTATCTATAGGTACAATCTTGAATAACCCGCTGTCGATTACAGTTATTTGACATTAATCAATTTGCGACATGTGTATTTGGATAAACGAATTTTCTAGGTAAAAATATAATGAAATCATATCAGTTTTATGTAAATCTTTAAGTATATAATAATAATTAATAATATCAGAAATTCATCACCAACATTGCGTATTTATTTTACTAAGATCGAAGCAAAAATATCGTTTTTAATTACTGATTTTGCTAAGAAACATCTATATTCGTTATATGCGTTCAAAAAACCCCAAAGGAATAAACCCAATCCAGTTCTGGATTTTCCCCGAATTTTAGTCGGTTTTGGCTTTGCGGAAGTAATTCGCAAAGTTGGTTGGTATGCAAGTGGCGCGCCGTTGATTATTGCGGACGCTGAGGCAGATCCTGGGGGAACCCGACTGTCGAAGGCTCGTTCATTCGGTCAGATGTGTTGTTGCGGAAAGCGCTTCCCGGCAGACAGTCAAGAGGGTAGAGGTGAGAAATCTTATTTCAGTGGTGCAGTAATCGAAGCCAGACATGTCTAATGAAGTTTTCTCCGGCGCTCATCAACGATACCATTGATCGTTGGTTGTTTGACTCGGAACTGAAATTAAAGCATCGATGCGTCTCTCTGATAGGTTTACAAAGAAATTCTTGTTGTTTATTCTAAATGTTGTAAGAAAACCGTCAGTATCAAAATATGTTTTGTGTATTATTAATTTGTTGATACCTTTTCCAATTAATCTTTTTTTTTTTGTAACGTCAGCTGTCAATATACATTTGTATCTCTTACTTTATTCAACATGAATTTCTTTCACTTACTCCCCAGTCAACCTCTTATACCGACTCATGTCTGTCCTTCAAACATTTTCACATTGCTTAATTTTAACTCTGACTAATTATTAACCTCGCTGCCTCTACATACACAATCCTGAACACCTAACTTCCTAATTCCAAATTACTTAAAAATACTCTTTCGGTCTACACAACCATCATCTCCCCATCTCATTCAGGAAAATTTTCGTTTACTAAAAAATATCTTTTTAGGGAGATCTGTATGTTTTGAGGTTTCTTTACTGAAAGCTTTCCTTTTAATTGTGTTAATAATAAATTTCCCACTGTATAATTAGTTTCTGAAGCCGTGTCTCAATTTGTTTCATAATATTTTATATGTATAAAAATATAAAAAAATTTTCAAATTATACAGTGTGTCTCACTTTACGGCACCATCACAGTATTTTTTTATGTATATTATCGATTTTAAAAAATTTCTTTTTCTGATTATACCCCTCACTAAATTATACTTGATGATGATGGGAAAGTAACATAACCTGTTACTTTCCCATCACGGTAAGATGCTAGTTTAATACGATTTAAAATAAACAGCAAAACTGAAGAAATCGTATTAGGGATTTTTTTTATCAAAAAATTTTGTTAATAAAAGTTGTTCAGAATCGTTAAAATAAGCTAAATTTCATCAAAAACAAAAAATGTTGTCCAGAAAATTCGAATAATAACAAGTTTGCCATGATTTTTTATTTATTCTTTTAATTCAATACAATAACAAAAAACGATGCACGTATTTTGGAAATTTTTCGAGATTTTCAAAATTTTTTCGAGTTCGCTTACTTGAACGAATCTGAACAACTTTTATTAAGAAGATTTTTTTTGATCCCTAATGCGACATCTTCAATATTGCTCTTTAACTTAAATCGTAGTAGACTAGTATTTTACTGTGAAGGGAAAGTAACATACCCTAAAAGTACAATTTAGTGAGGGGTATAATCAGATTTTTTTTTTTTTTTAATTGGTATATAAAAAATACTGGGGTGGTGCCGTCTAAAGTGAGACACATTTTAGATTACATGTAATTTGGTTCAACATTTAATATAACCGCCGCCGCCGTTATTGCGTATATAAGCTCTCACTTAAAATAAATAAATGTGTTTGTTTTACAAACATCATATCAATTAAAAAATAACTAATATGGAGTAAAATTTGGTTTCCAGGCCGGAACTAATACAGATTTTGTAGAAAAAAAACAAACATTTTCATTAGGAAATTCGCAGGTGCGGAGTTACAAGTTTTTTAATTAATAAAACTTTTATCAGTCTACTCCGCATTCCAAGTTCACTAAAAATGGTCCATCATCAACATTTAAAATAATATGGCAGGTAGTTGTTATCGATTTCATTGGTTTAAGAATTGTTATGTAAAAATTCATATTTAAATAATAGTTGGTGAGCAACTTGGTAAATTACAGTCCAGTCGATACGCACGGCAATCATATACAATGAATAGGCGGGAATTCATAGAATTTCCATCTGTTTGTGAATTTTTACTATACGATTATAAAAATTAGAATTGCCAGTATGTTTTTATCTTAATAATAAAGTATTGGTCAATTACTGTTGTCATAAAATTCATAACATGATGTGTACAATTTGAATGAAGGGAACTATGGCTGTTTGAGTCTAAAAACTTATTTGCATAGCAAGTAATGAAAAAATTTACTAATATACAACCAGTGCCTTTTGGGATTTTCTTTTACCATAATAATTAATTTTTGAAGCCACAAATATTGTTGATATAATCATTTTACTATTCCACCCATTTTGCTGTTCCATTAACTCAGCTCTGTTCTTACTTCTTACTTCTTGTTATATGCGGCTGGAGTTAGCAGGAAAAAATTACAGGTGTATAGATTCAATTACTTAACGAAATTCAAAATCAAAATTGTCTATGACAGAATAATAAAATATTTAATGTTATTTGAAATTGCTTACTTGATTATTCTTAGTGTATTTATAAATTCAGTTTTGTTAGTTTATTCACAATAATTTAATATTCATTATTTATTTTTTGTGTTGCTTTATTGAAGATAAATTATTATATACAGGTGATTTTTTGAAAACGATCCGCCTGAGATAGTTCAGAAACCAAAAGGAAATTAAAAATTTCCGAAAACAGGTCCACTTATATGTCAAGGGGAAACGGTTTGACCCATGATTCACACTTTTGACGTTTACTCCTGCGCCCCCACGAATACCTTCCCAAAAATTTTAAATGGAATGACCCATCGCGTGGTATCTAAAATGAAAGAGCAATCGATGGGCTTTACAGATGTGTTTGAATTTTTGAATTCTGATAATTACTTCCCAAGTTAGTGAGCTTTGAATATTCAAATTTTCTTCATTTTTTATGTCACCTTGAAGATTAGTTTCTTAAAAAATACTGAAACAGGTGAAGTTTCTTTGCAAGGACACATGTTTTGCCCCAAAATTTTGAAATAGCAAGGGGTGTCTACTCGGTTTGGAGCATTTCGCTTTTTGTTAGTTACAGACCCGGTAAAAAAATGAAAAAAGTTTGAATATTCAGAGCTCAATAACTCGGGAAATAATGATCAGAATTCAAAAATTCAAACACATCTGTAAAGCCCATCGATTGCTCTTTCATTTGAGATACCACGCGATGGATCATTCCATTTAAAATTTTTGGGGAGGTATTCGTAGGGGCGCAGGGGTAAACGTCAAAAGTGTGAATCATAGGTCAAACCGTTTCTCCCGTGACATATAAGTGGACCTGTTTTCGGAAATTTTTAATTTCCTTTTGGTTTTTGAAATATCTCAGGCGGATCGTTTTCAAAAAATCACCCTGTATGTATTTTTTTTATAAACATATACTTTGTACGTTAATTGGATTACATCATACATTCTACTATTTGCAAAAAAAATATGGCACAATAAGTTGTTAAGTGACTCAAACAAAGTATATGAACTAACTTCCGTAAACATTCAATACTTGAAGAAAATATTACCACAAAGTCAAATTTTATTATGTATTTAGAGAAGAGGTTTTTACTCATGTGACACTCATATATTGTCAAATAATTTATTCATGCTTTAATTGTTTGCGGCCCACTAATTCAATCGTGATTCATAAATTGACAGCATCAATTTAAAATGATGTCAATGTACTGCATTGTTATTCAATTTATAAATTTTATTTAATCATATTTACAAAAATAAAACAAAAGAGAAAATACGAACATTTGTTTATAAGAATTATAAGGCAATATGTTTTGTATTAATTTTACTGTCCATCCAATTTGTATGCGTTTGTTTCTCATTTTTAATCCGTAATGTTTTGGGCTTAAACATGTTGTATTTGGATGAAATTGGTGTTTGAAGTATTGTTAATTTGTTAATCTTTACACAAAGAATTTGGATGGATGATGCGTGCATCCATGAGATAAATAAAAGTTTGTTGTATGTAGAGAAGTAAACAAGATGAGTAAACATTATCAGTATCAAGTAGTAGTATCAAAAGTCCATTGTAGTAAGACAAGCATTTTTTTTTAAATTTTAACGTGCCCACTGTTAATAATAGTAAAATAGTAAAATGTATGTTTTCTCATTCAAATTAGGAAAGTATTTATTTATAAACTATATACTGCAAAAGTAATATTTTTTTTCTGCTTTGACAAGTTTTGTAAACGATTATTAAATAATAAATAAATAGCAGAAAAAGTGGGTGCATTATAAAGTATAACTCAATTCAAAAATTAGAATACATTCCGAATGTCCAATAAAGAGGAACAACCATGCAAACGCATATGTTTGTTGCTTTCAGCATATAAATAATCACTGGAACATCTTTTATTGTCTGCATTTTTTACGTTCCATAATGAAAAATGTAACAATTAATTGTCTATTATTAAAATAGTACTTGTAATAGTAGTAGTCAATGTATGTGTTAATAATAAACTATATAAAAAAGTATGTATACAATTTTAAGCAATTACAACTAATAATTTGACATTAACCAAAATTAATTTTATGATAGGTAAAACTTACCACAACTTAAACACACATTAAAATCACAATCGATTCACAGATCAATAAAGTCTAAAATCCTGACACCAATATATTTACGAAATGAACTGAACGCGCGATATTTCCAGTCGTGACGACGTACACCAGCCGACGAATGAATGAGCCAACGAACTGGATAAATCTCAAAGTTCGCGAGAGTAAATCACACACGTCCGTCAAAGTCGGTGTAAAAGAGAGGAGAAATAATTTAGCTTCATAAGTCTAGCACTGGCGCTGTGCCTCTGTTGACGACTGAGGGGACGTGCGGCGGTAATAAGAAGAGACTGCAAGAAGAATGGAGAGACGGACGGAGACAAGGCTGATTGCCGGTAAAAGACGATGTATGAGTGACAGGTTTATTGTGGGCGCGAGTGACGGCTGAATCGCTTGTTTCCACTGACAGGTAAGTGCGTGGTGCACGGAGTTATTCTGGAACTTTATCTATTTATCTATTAAAACACTTTTAACAATAAATTTCATCGATATTAAACGACTTCGTTCATTAATTTTACCAGTGTAGTTGTGACAGCGGAAAAATATTCTACGAGTCATTTAAGAAAATAATGATAAATTTATTTTTAACGACGACAACCTAATCCACAGTGAAAATTGAATAAAACCAGGTTTTATTGTATGTAATTATTCGATATGATTATTTGAAACTTTATTACCAATTTTCTTTAACAAATTAGGAATCACCTGATAAATTAGGAAAAGTACGTTGTGGATGTAGACATTTCAATAAGATTCACATATTCAGTCCGTCGTGGTTAATTTATTAAATTTTATTGTATTTATACATCAGTTTGAAGAAATTGTTGATAAATTCGTAACCAACACAAAAAATCTACGCGATCTGCTTCAATAAACAAAAATAGATGTCAATGAAAAATTATCCTAAATCCATGCAACATTTTTAGTCAGACTCTAGATAGATGCCTTACGATCTTGAGAACTTGGATTTGACGAAAACGGCCCCATGTATTGTAAATAAACGTGCCGGCCTAAGACTACAATAAGCCTTGAAATAACAGCCCAACCCAACGCTTACACCAATAATGAAATTATGGTATAGAAAAATGTAATAGCGTATAAGATTATTTGTTGTGGCGTATCTTGTGCATTCTATCCTCGATTTTATAATAAAACGACCTTTCAAAAAAAGCAGAGCTGAGAATATGTATGATAAGTGATTTTATTTTAACAATATTTTATTTTTTATTAATTATTTTGAAAGGTAATTGACTGCGGTTTCTCATATTTAGCCAACCATTAATTGCTCTAAGGCTTGTTTTTTTGCGTTTAATTCCATAAATAAATCGCAAGCAACAATGGACCACATTAGTGTGACGTCAAAAACGAGCACGAAATTTAAACTGGAGTCATTCACATTTTGACCGTCTTAAAACTGACCCTTACGGTTCATATAAATAGGTGTCAAATTAAATAGGACAATATTAAATCTGCTGTTATGTATTTATTATAAACATATAAAGTACAAGATTGTTATATGAGCATTA
>JAFFZR010015821.1:0-12981 GCA_018397195.1 Lethrus apterus | reverse complement strand
CGCTGTTGGCATAATTAACAGTGCTACATCTCTTACGGCGAGGAGATGATAGTAACAAAGCCATGGAACACTTTACACACACAAAAATACACATAAAATGGTGCTCCCGCAAATCTCGATAAGCGAAAGCTTGAGAAGCGTTCGGGTAGCACCACACACTCACACACAAAAAAAAAAAAAAAATTAATTATATTATATTAATAATTGCTCGAATTGTTTGCATCCACTTTCTAATCTTAGTCTTAGAGCCATACTTTGTTGCCGGTTAATAACTGTAAGTGCATTTCGTAGAGAATCTACTGCCTCAACTATTCTTGCAATCAATCTTCTTCGCGCGACTGGCTTACCATTATTTTAAACACGAGATTTAAGGCAACCCCAAATGAAAAACTCTAATGGCGAAAGGTCAGGAGAACATGCACGCCATAGTATAGGGCCTCCTCTTCTTATCTACCGTCCAGGAAAATGGTGGTTTAGAAATTCAATAACTTGCCTACCAAAATGCGGTGGAGCAACGTCTTGTTGATAAAAGATGCCTCGTCGAGATTTTAGTGGAACATTTTCCATGTATTCTGAAAAAGTCTCTTCTAAGAAATTGCGATAATAAATTGCCGTCGACAAAATGTGGCCCAATAATGTGATTGTTTAACAACCCACACCATACATTTACAGAAAAATGATGTTGGTGATTACCCATAACTACACTGTGGGTTTTGATGCGCCCAAATGTGTGAATTCGGAGTGTTGTTTGTACCACCTCGGGTAAATTGAGCCTCTTCTGTAAAAAGGATAAGTTGTAAATTATTCTGCAAACATGGACGATTCGCCGCATCTCCTGGTAGCAAATGAAGAACTTTCTGAAGATGATAGGGAAAAAGTCCATTGTGAAAGACCGAAATACATTAGAAAATGTGGTATGGTGAGTGAGGAAATGCGCGAATTGGAAAACATCGACGGCATTCCTCTTCTGCAGCACGTCCGCTCCCAACACAAAACTCATATCCAATCACCATGTCAGCGCATTTCGCGTTGGTGTATGTTCTAGGCATGGTTGTTAATTAATGCTTACTTTGATAGTTCTAACTTATGAACAATGTAATGTTATCTAATCTTCTCTTATGTCTATACTTAAATTTACATTAATTGATGCACATTTTTTCTTTTGCCAATATCTCAAGAACGGAAAGGAATTGGCCTTAAGTGTATATGATTTTTTTGTTCGGAATCACTACCAGAACAATGGTGTAAGTTTGTCGGTTACCTGAGGGAACACCTTGTATATCTAAATTAAAATATGGAAATAGGAATAATGCCTTTAAGAGCAAATAAATTTCGCTCTTCTAATGGTGCAGTTATCCTCTAAGGGTCAAAAATGTATTCACCCATAGAGGATTTTAACTAATTTACAGCAAATTATAACCGTTTCTCAGTTATTTAAATTAAGTATATATTGCATGTGTCTTATTTTCGTTGTTTTATCTGTATAAAGTACCAGTAGAAGGTAGGAGAAAACTTTTTACGCAATGATATGCTAATTTTTCATGACCAATTCGCATAGGCAATTAAAATGTTTCTACCTCATCTCGTTTCCGCTCTAGAACAGGAAATTGAAATTTCAAGATTTTTGTTTAAATAATCATAACTCTATTATATTTCAAGATATCGAAATAACGCAGTCATTTTTACGGAGTACTTACCACTTAACTCAGATTTTTAATGCAACTTACCACTTCACTGTCACCATTCTTCTTTTGTTTTTCTTTAACCTTCATAGGATCAACCTCCAAAACTTACATTAGGGACCATACGGGGCATGTAATTAGCCTAATTATTTTTTTGAGCATTTTAGGCCTAAAGACGGCAAATTTGTAGAACTTATATACATTTATGTTAATTTATTTAATTTGACGTAATCTAACAATACATATTTAATTAAATATATGTATAAATTACATGTGAAACACAAACATTTCATTTATTGTATTTGCTATAAATAATTTTTATTTTTCGAATATTCGAAGCACACATATTGATGGCATACTGCTGATTCTTTATTATTCTTCTTAGACACGCATCAGTTTCTCCCCTGAGAATCGGAAAAAAAAATCTTGTAATATTTAGAAAAAAATTTTGAGCTTTTTTATTTGTTTCAATCAAAATTATATCCATAATATCAGGCGAAGAAGCGAACAGTTTGTTGAAAATTTTGAACTGTAGGTTGTACGTCCTAACGGGACTTTACTATGCTGTGCTGAAATCGTTTTATTCTTTTGCCCACTGAGCAACGTCTTTAGCAATATAAATTGGGAAAACCTGACGATTCCACTTTAATGATACCATCAATCGTATCACTTTGTCGACTTCTTCAACATCACTGGTTGCCAAATCGTCAAAACAATAATCAAAAGCCCCTCCTTCAAGTATATTGAGTTACTATTCGTCAGCAAGTTTTTTTAATTACGAAATTTCACTCATTGTTCGTCAGGAAATCTATAGAATTGTGCATAAACAAAGTAGCAACGCAACACTGCACTATCATATAGGTACAATTGGATTGCCGAACAATATTTTGCTAAGCTAATCACCCCTGTATCTGTGAAAAAGAAATTGCTATGCAGAGACATGTTTCTGCGTGCCTGGAGTAATAACGTACCCCGTTTGGTCTTATATGTCATAAATACTTTATGTGATTTTAAAGACCGCGTGGAGTATCAATCAATTGCGTAAATAATAGATAGAAGAAAGGAAATGAAAATAAAAAAATTATTCATAAAGTTATAACAAGAAATATAGGTTTGGGCTTCACCGGTACCCCGCGGGTTCTATGATGGTTAACCATGATTGGATGTGACACTATTAAATCCGTATTACTGTGGGCTTTCCAAAAATACAGAGTGGGTCAACGAAAACAGTCCTGCTTGTTTTTTCGACTTTTTAATCACGTCAATTTTTGTTTTAAAGGGGACACTTGATTTATCTATTTTCACTTGGGTTACATTAACCCTTAAGTGGTGGTGGTGGTGGTGGATGGGGGGGGCTGTCACCCCAATAATTTTAAATGGGAATAGGTGTTAAACGATACGGTTTTTAAAGTCTATCACTTTGTTGTTACAACAATTTTTTATTTTTGAAATTCGAAACAGTAGTTTTTGAATATTAGCATTTTAAAAATGTATTATCTAAAAAGAAACAGGTATTTAGATGATAACGCATTAAATGTTGAAAATGTTCACCACCGGCTTTCATACAAAAGTAGAGACACTGTTCAAAATGTTGTCGGATATTCTGCAGCATTTCGAGAGTAACTTGACGGCATTCGTCTGTAATACGTTGTCGTAGTACTTGTATAGAGTTTGGTTGGGTTGCAAAAATTTTACTCTTTAAATAAATCAAAAATCAAAAAATCAATGGGTGACATGAGTGGCAATTCAGTAGGGCCTCTCCTTCTATTCCAAGTTACTCCCGAAATGCTGCAGAATGTCCGACAACATTTTGAAGTGTCTCTGCTATTGTATGGAAGCCGGTGATGAAAAAATGTCTGCGTTTTTTCCGATAACTTGAAATATAATAGAGTTACGATCATTAAAAAAAACGTGACATTTCAATTTCCGATTCTAGAGCGGAAATATTTTAATTACCTACGTGAATTGCACGAGAAAATTGGTGCAGCAATGCGTAAACGATTTTCTCCTAGCTTGTGGACAAATGATACTTTATATAGGTAAAACAACGAAAATAAAACAGCCTGTACATCATTAAATCCTTTTTAAACAAAAAAAAAATAAGTCAAATTTGGGCTAACGTATTAATATAATAAAAATACTCTTATATACCTGTTCTTGCACGAATGTGCTTTTGTTGTTTCAACCATTCCTTAATATACTGCAAATCTTCCTCGACCCTGTTTGGATCTTCATTTAGCTCAGCTTTTGCCTTTGCCTGAAGTTCTTTAGACAAATCTCTTACGTGCATTTTGGCATTAACATACGGCTAAACATAAACTACTGACACGTTGGCGTATATTAAAATTGTATAATGTTACAAATTTTGATAAACAGGTTTTATTGGATGTACAGATTAGATTAAATAAAGATAAATAATTTTTTTATTTTATTTAGTTTATATAAGTATATTATTTACAATAAATTCATTAAAGACACATGATGGAAGCAAAATTATTTGTATGTTTCTCCTTTTGCGAATTATATTAATTTTATATAAAAAATTGCAATTTTAGAGATATGCGTTTAATGAATAGGGATGTTGTATATGGCAAATGATAAGAGATTCGAATAAAATTGGCCGATTAAATAATATATTTTCCCAAGTTTATTCTTTACACTGCGGAATTATTTTGAGATTTTTGATACCCATATTTCCAGGTTGCATATAATCTTTACGTTTTTGTCAGTGCTTTGTCAATGTTCCCCATTTCCTTGTGTTTATTAATGTCCGTTTTGTAACCTGTATCTAAAATGGGACTAATGGAAAAGCCCATGTTGTTCCAAAAATTTGTATATAAAATATGCCGTTAAAGGAAAAATATAAGTCCTACTATTGAGACAGTTGTGTTGTAAGGTTTTATGAGATCCCATTTTTCCTGTAAAATTTGAATTGTTAAGTGTAGTGGTATAAAGTGTAGTGGTATAAAAACGACATTAAGTGAAGTCAGGATGTAATCGTTTGGAAGTGCAAACTGATTAACTTTATTTATAAATTCAAAAGTATCCTTAATATTGTAATCAGTAGACTTTGAAAAAGCAGTTGCGAGTATTTGAGAAAGTAATTTGAATAGATCGTAAGTAATTGAATTAATGGAACTAATAATAGGTCGTAAAGGAACGTCTAGTTTATGAACTTTTGGCAAACAATATAATTTTGGAAACGTGGAATTATATGTGGTTAATTGTTTAGCTGAAGCTTCTGGTCACACGCCTTTAGTTTTTATTATTATTTTTTTTTTCATAAGTTGATTGTTCGTCTTTGAGTTGCTTCTATAGGGTAAGGTGGTAATAATTTGTCTGTTGTATGATCTTGTAACATAGTATTTGTTTTTTCGTCATAATCAGCCTTATCTATAGCCACAGTGCAACTACGTTTGTCCGCCTGAATAATAAGTATGTTGGGATGGTCTTTTAGGAAATGTTTTGCTTTAAGGAAAATGGATACAAAAAGTGGGCTGTGTATCAGTGTGTGAATGAAATATGAAATTAGTGACAGCATTGATTACCCTAGCTCTCATGATATTGCGTCTTCTGGAATACCCCAAACTACTTTTACATAAGTTGATGTACAATTCAAACTTTCTTGACAGTCCTACAGATGATGCTGTTGTAGAACTAAAATATAAAAGACTACCTAACACTTAACAGATAACATTACAACATTTTTCAAACCTTGTTACACTTAAATTTGAATTCTCGCCTTTATTGGGCGTGGTTTCGTGTGTTGTCTGGTTTCGCCGTAGATGTCGCCTGGTTAGAATAGACGCATACGCGTTTAATGAAGTGGTTGGGGGAAAACCCCGGCAATACGATAGATTTAGACGGGCAGTGGTTGCCTATCATTCGATGCGAAGACCTCGTGAATTGTCGTGCCAGGTTAATTTTCTTTTGTGTTACCGTTAGTTCCGCTGGACCTGTCTGTGAAATCAGAAATCTTACTGGTACATAATTAGTTGATTATTATATCAATCGCTTAGGTGGATTTGGATGACGAGGAAGTTATAGCATCAAATATTTGTTGGCCCCTCCCCTTAAGTGGGTAAGCGTTGTTTTACGTACTATGGTGTAATCTGCGTGTATGGTAATATTAGTATACTAATTGTTATATATGGTTGTGATTAGGGAACTGGTAGCGGTCTACGAAACGGAGATAGTATCGTAGAATTTGTCGTATGTATTGCTTGGCGTGACGATGGACTATTCTCCTTACTGCGTTGTTGTATCCGACCTTGAGATGTAATTGTCGTTAGAGGCGTGTTCGATCCTACTGCAGTGTCCATCATATCTCGGATTGACAATGCTTGATCATCTACTGATGAAATCAGGTTCCTAACTGGCCCTACGCAGAGTATATCGTATCAGATAAGTGAACATTTCATCTAACTTATAAAATCTAGACTCGTGTGGGGGTGTCCGTATCTCCCGTACGGTTAAATTGTTGCCGGAAACAAAAGAAATCGGACGTGGGTGTAATCTACTGTTCGACAACATAATCTTAAGTCATAACGTGATTGAATTGACTGACGGCTATCAGCCTATTTGTTTAAAAACTAGATTATTGTAATGCTAATTAAGGAAAAGGAGCGAATTTAATTTTGTTTATGATGCAAGACTTATTTTCTTTGCATTTTGTTATTTTGTTGTGTTTCTAGTATAAGTTAAGTACAATGTACACCTTTTGGAATTCCATTATGGTAAAATTGTAATACATGTATTCGCGGGAAAATGCGATAGAAAATGAATAATACCGCCGGTCATTATATTATCTTGATTGGATATAACTTAATTATTGGGTTATCAGAATCTTTGGTCGTGATTGGGGATTATTATAACATTGTATTACTTAGAGTAAATATTGCTTTTGTTTTCTAGTCCACTATTATTAGGACTTTGTATCAAAATTAATGTTTGGTTTCTATACTTAATAATAATATATCTGAATGTTACTTGTAAATTTGTCTACCTTCCTCTATATGATCGTTTACGACTAAATAAAGTAACTTACGCTACAAATTGTGGAATCCTGGAAGGAGAATAGGTTAAACAGTATGTTTCCCAAGTAACATGCTGGAATCTGGATAAATCAGTTTGGTTTAACTTGGGTGGCGCCCTCTAAATTATGACTATTCCCGGACTTAATTCAACGAGATATCTTTGAACTGCACGCCGTCTCCTGAGCTAGTCGTGAGCCCGGTTTAAGGTGAGTAAATCGGTTAATCGCGAATTTTTCGTATCAACCTTTCAAAAATATTCAAATAGTGAAATAAAACACAATTACAGTCAGAAATTTATTCTCAAAACTTAAAGATAAAACACATTTAGCTTTCCAAAGGGATGTTGTTTATGAACTACCTACCTTGTTTGCTGTTACATTGGCCAAAAGTCGCAATGGCTGAAAACGAATCAGCCAACATAAAAGTGATTGCCGTTTAAATAAAAGATCATGTGCAGTAGTTAATCATTTCAAGTAGTAGATCATTCTTTTGTTTTTGATAACGTTAATATTATAAAAAGTGAATCAAAATATACCAATAGAATTTTCTTAGAAATGTTTCATATACAAAAAAAAAGACAATCACACAATTAATTACTATTGCAACATTAGAGTTTTACTATTAACAATTCTCAATTTGGACAGCCTCATATAATTTTATAAACATATAAACAACTTATTTGATGTGTGGTTTTTAACATTGTATTTTATCACGAAAGGTTTTGCATGTATTTGTTAATTTCATTTATTTTAAAAATTTTGTCACTGTGGTTATTGACTCTTTCTTTAGCTGTGTTAACAACAATTTTATTATTTTTCGACCGATTTTCTGGCATGACCATTTTTGTGAATTTAAAATCTTCTTTAGTTGTATGTATGAATTAATAATTGTTACGTCAACCATTTGTTAAAACATTTTTATGTCAATTTTGCAGTATTTCTCCTGATGAAGTTTTGACGAACCAACGTGAACCAGTGAAATTTTTCCCCAGGTCAGAGACCATGGCCGTGAAAATACACCACGTGTTTAAGAAGATAAGGCAGACATTTTTTATGGGGCCGCATGAAACAACTGGGTTACAGACTCATGTAAATACAGTCCAAGAACTGATAAATCGGATTCAGAAAGCTACATAAGAATTTCGAGCAAAGAACGCCAAAGTCCATAATTCGGCGTCCTGAGGCATTTATGACAAACGATCTCTTTGGAAATCTGTTGTAGTTTTATAGGTCTTCTAAATTAGTTTGATTTTTACTTGACACGACGAGTGGCTGCAATTTGTCACTCCAAGGTCGCTAGGATCTAACAAAAGCAAATTAATTGCATCCATATTTTGGCAATGGCATGGGAAGTATGTGGATAAGGGTTAATTTCTTTATGGGATCTCCAAGCAATTTTTTTCACTTCATGACCTAACAAAAAGAAATCGAGAGGAGTCAAATCAAGCGATCTTGCTTGCTAATTTATTGGTCTCTGGGTACCAATCCCATCTAGGTTCTATAATGTTACTCACAAACATATTAAAAGCAAATTTGCAAAGTGTGTCCTTTTCTAGAGCCACTAATTTGAAAAGTTTGAAACCCCCTGTTTAATCCATAAAAAATAATAAGTTTCAGATTAAAAAATAAATGTATTTGTTTTTTATTGGTTTCTTCTTAATAAATAAAAACTATCTTAGATGGGTATAAAATTAATAAACTTCATTTTATTAATACTTCTTAAGTTAGTTTTTAAGAAATGAAGCAAAACGTATATAAAAAAAACAATTTATTTACATATCTTTATAACTCTCTAATTGTACTATATACACAACGTATTAAAATTATATATAACCATAACTATTTCTAGTGAAACACATTTGCGCAGAAAATAAAAATACTATTATATAATAATAAAACAATATTGAATAATAAACATATCACAATATAGTAACAATAGTTATTACAAAATTCATATAGCACCTCAAAAAATACAAAATATACTACTTTTATATCAGAAATCTTCAAACTGTTTTAACTCTGATTCTTCTAATGCTCTCGCCGTTCGGAAGTCTACTTCTGGATATTCGTCAAAATTACTAGAATCTCCATCGAACATTATTTTAGGAACAATTGGTGGCTGAAACAGAAAATTACTGCATTACAAACTTATATTTTATTTAACTTCTATATTGTCACATCAACAGGTCGAACCCAAGTGTGGTCTTATAAATTAATAGTGACTAATACCTATTTATATTTCTTATTTGAACAACTTATTAAACGTATCACGTTACATAATCAAAAATAAAATAAGAAATGTATTAACATACCTTCAACTTCCTCAAGATCACATCTTGCCAGTCAGTTCCTTTAAACCACCGATGCCTTTTGATATCTTCTGCACCATTCTGTCAACGAAAACATGTGTCAGTGGAAATGCAATATCAAAAGCGATATTGGTGTACATACTACCTTCATGTTACCTAGTCTTTTAGTTCGATCTTGAACGAGGAGTTTTTTTATTAGATCTTTTGCTACCGGATCTAAGTGTCTAACCCATTCGATTTTTCCACCCAAAATTTTCTCGTATATACCGAACGGATTATCATCATAGAACGGAGGATATCCAGCCATCATTTCGTATATCAAAATTCCTAAAAGTAATTTTTGTTTTAAGTAAATATGTAATAAACATAATGTAATAAACATAATGTAATAAATGATGTAATAAACATGATGAGAAAGGCGCTTGGCAAGCGCAGCATTAATAATGCTTTCACTAATTAAATACTCATTATACTTATCTTTTATTATTGGTCAATTTCGAGTTTTATTGGTTAATTGCTCAAAAATAAATGATAAGTATAATTTCAATCATATTCAAACCAGAATTTTTGACACTAATAACTTAAATACTCAAACATATATAACATGTGTTAATATGACAATAATTAAGAAATAAATTATACTTTAAATATTAAAAATTAAATTAATAATAAAACATATTTTATTAACAAGTAACCAAGTAGAAATTACATTAGAAAATTAATGATCTTAGGTTACATAACAGAAAATATTGCCAACAAACACTTTATAAACATTTTGTGATCTATTTTTGAGTGCTAATGACGCTTGAGAGTCCCTTTCTAGGTTAATTTTTGAAAAACCATTCATCAAACAATGCCAACGTCAACAAACTTTTAGGTTTCACTTCCAGTAGTTTATATTTAAAACCGTCAGCTTACATTATTGATGAACGAAATTTCAGTTATATTTATTAGTGGAGTTTGGCAAAAAAAAGAGATTTTCATAATATATTTTCTCTAAACAAACATTTTTTTAAATTTAATACTTTATATATAGTACATAATATTTTTCGATGAAAAAGTTTAATTTCGCTCTTTATTAGAGAGCAGCTTTTATAGCATTTATTAATTATACTCTTTTAAATATATTATCAAAGTTAATGAAAGAGAAAAATAATAGGACCTTTCAAAATCAATCTACGGGAAATTGAGAAACTTTTAACAGAATACATAATAGTAATATTTATAAGGGCACATCATCCATACATTCATCCAGGACAGCGTATGAAAAGTAAGAGAAAGTGGTAACTTGCAGACTGCAGCCTCAACGCCAAATCATAATAGGCGGCTCTCACACCAACGCAATATACAACTAGCAACCGACAATACCCAACATGCAATATTATTTCCATCTGGTGAATCCAGTATCGCCTTCATTTCCTATATTTCCGCCTATACTACCTCAACATAACAACTTCGTCTTCGTCTTCAGATGACATTTTTTGAAATAGCTGTTGCTTATTGCTCTGGTGTGATAGCCGCCATAAGCTTTTTTTACTGAAGACTACTGGTAATGGCAATTTTTGGCATAAAAATATAAACCGTTTACAGAAACTGCACATACGATTTTCATAACAAATTTC
This sequence comes from Lethrus apterus, assembly GCA_018397195.1. Classification (NCBI taxonomy): domain Eukaryota; kingdom Metazoa; phylum Arthropoda; class Insecta; order Coleoptera; family Geotrupidae; genus Lethrus; species Lethrus apterus. The sequence goes on along the minus strand of JAFFZR010015821.1, from coordinate 2,333 downwards.
ATATTTGTCCAATTAAATATTTATATTATCTTGTTCTATAATGTATTAAGTACTGATCTTCTGAGTGCTAATATTTGCAGTTGCTTTTTTATGTCTGAACAGAATTCTGACTAGTTCTATGTGGACCCTTCTATTATACTTTTTCTGTACCATAGCACGATTTATATTGGAAACAAACAATGTGTGACTTTAACAACAAACCGGCCGCTAATAAAAATATTAAAAATAGGTACATTTATATTTTTTGTGTAGTTTAAAAACTTACCTAAAGCCCACCAATCCACGGCTTTGTTATGGCCTTTACTCTGTATGATTTCAGGGGCCAAATATTCAGGTGTTCCACATAACGTCCACGTTCTATCAGTTAACTTCTTCGCAAAGCCGAAATCTGTTATTTTCAGGTGTCCTTCCTTATCAAGAAGCAAATTTTCCGGTTTCAAGTCTCTGTAAACGATGTTTTTCGAATGTAGATATTCTATTGCTGTGACTATTTCGCAAGCATAAAAGTTCGCTGTAGTCGAACTGAACCTCCCTGAATTGCGTAAGTAAGAAAACAATTCACCACCACATACATATTCGAATAACATGTATATGCTCGTGTCGTCTCTATGGCACCAAAACCTAAAAGAAAAAATAACACCCTTAATCATCTGTATATGTAATTAATCTAAAAGTCACAATAAGACGATTTAGATAAAAATAACTTACAATTAGTCCAAAGATACAAGACAATACATTTTCAAGAAAATATACATTTTGATTAATAAATTTATGTCGAATTAATGTACGATTTGGTACAAATAATCACACGTTTATAGCCAATATTTTCCCTAAAATTGAAATTTGAATTTCTTTGCATGGGGAGTCGCAGTAGAAAATGAAGGCACATAATTATCATTAAAAGGATTAAGGCTAATAATTCCAAATTTTTCTACAGCGATACGCAGAAAGCATTTTTCGTTAAAATGTAATTCCGTTGCCCCAAGGTAAAATTTACGGAGGTTAATCTACAAAATTATAAGTTAAGTAGTTGGGGAAAATATTATTGTGTTAATATTTAGTATGTTTCGTCACAATAACATGATGTATGCTAAAATGTTTTATATGTATACTTTGCCGGTAAGTTTTATTTTTTTCGCAAAATTGGCAACTTAAATAAAAATAAAATTTATAAATTAGAACTATTAATTATTTATAAATAAAATCCTAAAAATTCCGAAAATTATGCACTTTAATGATCGACTGCAACGAAGTGTGAACAATAACTTTGAAACGAAAGTTGCTATAAATATGCGATTGTTTGTGCCAATTGAACATCACACGTCAAGTGAATTTGAATATTAATAAAATATGTATGTACATATACCGACACAAAAACTGCTGCCTCACAGTTTTACAAATTTGGGTTACCATTTTTAGGAAAGTTTATTTATTACAACAGTTCAAATAAAGTAAATTTTCTTACTTTTGCAACGTTTGTGGCAGTAAAATAGTTATATAAAATAGCTATTTTAAAATCTTGTACTAATCAGCAGTTATAAACTTGTGACATCTGCATCTGTCAAACAATTAATCAAACAGAGTTGTTTACGACTTAAGGAATCAGCGAATTGGTAGGATCATAGAAATCATAGAAAGTACGTAAGTTGTTTGACGTTATATTCATAGCATTATGTATACATTAGTATTATGCATATTTATATTTACAAATATTTGTTAGTATACAGTATGTTTCACTTTAGACGGCATCACCCAATATTTTTTTTATACAGGGATGTCCCAGGACGTTTTTAACAGCCGATATCTCTGAGACGGTATGTCGGATTTATTTCAAATTCAGGATATCTGTTTGAGCCTTTGGGAAGATCTTTTCTGTAATATTAAACCTTCATTCCCAATTTCCACTTCTCAGCAACAAATATTGAAATAGGAAATTTAAATAGAACATCCTGTATATTTTTCATTATTCGAAAATACACATTAAAACAAATTCAATAGTACAATTTTGAAAACATTTTGTTTAGAAAAAGAGCAGATATCGACACTTATAAATTTTCGAAAAGACACCCATGGAATCAGTTATGCATTTTGACAGAAATTGATCGTTGCCATCGTTTTTGCCGTTTTATAATAAGTAAACTATAAACTATAAACTAGAGATATTGACTATGATGATATCGAAACCGTTCATTGTAGAAATTATACAATTATTTACATTTGCGCCACTCTTTACGTAAATAAGGAATGCCATAGAAATTTGCATAATTTGAAAAAAAAAACCTCTATTGGCATAAGTATATTACAATATATCTCTGTTCGTATTCACATCTCGT
>JAFFZR010015820.1:0-15774 GCA_018397195.1 Lethrus apterus | reverse complement strand
TCAGAGCCAACTCAGATAATTAGATTTTTTTAAATGGAACAGCCTGTATATTTATGTAGCAGTCGGTAGAAAATGAAATTTTGCACAAAATCTTCTTATACTACTATAACCCAGAAATGAAAAACAAAAGAGCTACGACGACATTAATACAGGTCACCGCACATGGGATAACTTCGTTATTAAAGAAGCTACAGTGTTGGTCAATTCATCAAAAATGTGTAGTTTTTTCTACTGATCACAATGGCATACTCAAAAAACAATTGCCAGTCGCATTTTCGAACTGCTTGCTTTGATACTCATTTACTTATTTTATATTAAAATTTGGCCTTTCATCTTACGGTTGTACTATTAGAAGAGTATTCTATGTAAAATTTAATTTTTCATCAATTAAAATATACAGGTTGTCTCATAAAAATTTTTTTTGTTACTTCGAAAATGCGACTCGCAATTGTTTTTTGAGTACGCCATTGTAATCAGTAGAAAAAACTACACATTTTTGATGTATTGACCAACACTGTATCTTCTCTACTAACAAAGTTATCACATTTGCGGTGACCTGTATTAATGTCGTCGTAGCTCTTTTGTTTTTCATTTCTGGGTTATAGTAGTATAAGAAGATTTTGCGCAAAATTTCATTTTCTACCGACTGCTACATAAATATACAGGGTGTTCCATTTAAAAAATCTAATTATCTGAGTTGGCTCTGAAATGTGATGCGCAATTGTTTTTTTGTGTGAAGCATTCTAATCAGCGGAAAAATCACTGTATCTTTGCTTAACCGAATCTGTAGGTCCAAAAATAACGAAGATAGCAATAGTGCGCAGATAACTTTGAGCAACCTGTATATATATTTTACATGATTTTTATCACAGTTATGGATGATCTATTTTCCGATTTTTGCTTCGTTAAAGTTCCAAAAACTTTTTAGAATCGTTCAATATAAATGCCTTTTAAGCCTTATAATTAAATTATTAGAAGTTCGGATTTCTTATATTTAGTTTTAGTTTAGTTACTTAGTTTAGTTTTAATGCAATTAGAAATTACGAACTTGGGTAAGATTATTTAAAACTTCATAAAATAATCGAAAAATCAGCTATATTAACGCATGGCTAAGATAGGTCAGTCCATCTTAAAATATTCTGTTTGATTATCCACAATTTTTACGCAATGCCGGATGATAAGCGCTTTCCTTGATAAGAGGAGAGGAAGAAGCACTTTAATCAACTTTGCAAACAAACGTACCGACAGATAAAACTAAACTGCGCTCAAAATTATTCAATACTTAAATAATAAAACTGTGTGGTCTAAATAAAATAAAATAATAATATAGAACAATCTTATCCTTACCTCACAGGCATTTATTAATACCTCTCGATGAAAAATATTGAGATGGAACGGCTTTAAATGTTACAAAACGTATATTTTGAAAAAAAAGTTTAATCAATCATCTAAAGAAATCTATAATTTAGAAGTCAATGTTTTTCCGGCATAAATAATTTATGCATCAAATTTTATATCACATATCTTTAAAATAACATAAATGATTAATTTGTAATTGTAATCTTTTGTAATTTTATAAAGTGATGAATATTCAATTAAGGGTTGAAAACTTTTAATATAATTTTGAACTTTTCCTTCTACTAGGAAATAAATATTCAAAAAATTATTAGCGATGGACTATCGTGTATAAGCCATATGTATATGTGGTTCAACCCTAAGCCATTTGCAAACCGGATATTGTGTAGCTAAAGGCAGCGGCAACCCCAAGCGCCCAAGCCATTTGCGTACCGGATGTACCTTCTCCATTTTCTATTCATTATTCGCTTTAAGTGGCTCTTATTTTAGTATAAAACATTATGCAAATTTTACATGATATTGATGTCTATACACATATTACTTAGTAATTATAATTACGCCGACGATGAAATCAATAAATATGCGTAGATATTAATGAAGTGTTATCACGGTTATTTTATGATTTTTGTAAAAATCTCCACATATTAAATTAGAATATGACGTCATTTTTAACGCCATATGGTATCCTAAAATGTTCATATATTGTTACTTCCCCTATGGTATAAAATAATCAAATGTGAGGGTGTTAATGGTTCCTGGCAAACAATAAAATTCATGTTAATGCCTTGTCCCCATAGAAATTACTCCATTATATGCTTCTTTTATATTAAAAGAATCTCATTTATTCACAGTAGTCCCACCAACAGTAATTTAATACTATAGATTAATGTGATCGTTAAAGTATTTTTCGCATTAAACAGAAAATAATTACTGATTATTAGAATGCAAAATTAAAACTTTACAAACAATTTAAACTTTATCTTATACTGATTTACATATTTACGAAAGGGTTGAACACAAGCAAAATATTGAAAATTCAATGTTAAATAATAATTTAAATAAATTCTAATTATTTTATCAATCAATCAAAAATCAAAAAAATAATAATTTTATTTATTTAATATGTTGATAATGGAATAATTTACAAAATCTTGTAATGAAGTTTGCAAGTTGCCAATGGGAACTTAGAAGAAGGGATACTCAAATAGGAGCGTGGCACGACGTTAATTTTCAGAAAATTATTCTTTAATTTAATTTTTGAAGTTTTTATTTATATTGACAATTTATTTTTTTATTTTGGGAAACATTATTATTTTTATTATACCCTTTAAATTAAAAAAAAATTTTTTTTTATTTGACTAAATAATTAACTTGTTCTTTGACAATATCCATTTCTTGCATTTTTGCCAATATGTGTTGTAAAGAATTTAATTTCTATCACTTAAAATAATAGATCATCATTTAAATAAAGAAATGAAACTTCATTTTGTGAATCACTCGTGTTATCCCATTTCAGTCAGTTATTGCGATGAACTAAAAACGCATCCAGCGAGTTCAAAGCGCCTGTCTTCGGTTTATTTATGGTATTAGGAAACGGAATAGCATAGTGTTTCCTGGGCTGTCTAGTTAGCTATGTCTAATAAAAGACGGCTGCATGCATCTCAATTGTTTTATAAAATTGTTATGAAAATACCTTCTTATTTGTATAACAAGATATTCTTTGCCCTCACTTTGAGTCAAGTACATCAGTTTTAATATTGGTTACTTTGGTTCATATGAACTAACTGCACACTAACCTTCAACAATCTTTTCGTCGTTTTTTCTCCTATTTGTGTATGTAGTGAGGGTAGCGGAATATTGAAGAATAGTGTTAATCAAAATATTAACATTTCAATTACTTGTTCAAATATTAATAATATACCTTCGTAAATAAAAAACTTCAAACGTAATAAAAATGTTTATTAAGACATACATAACATGTATTTCAAAATCTTTATCAAGTAATAAAGATAGAGCAATAAAGATACATAGGTACATTTTTTAATATCAAACAAAATATTGTGGAGGGTCACGAAAGTCAAAGAATGACTCATTTATAAGTTCTGATAACTGATGAAAGATAAGGTTCAATCGTTCAGAAAACAAATGCCAAACTCCATGTTTTATCACCAAAACCAGATAACTATGTTGACCAATGCTAAACTCGAAATTTCTTTGCTGTTTTGTTTTATTCGTAAAAAATGCAATGAAGAATTTAGACCTCGTTTCATTCCAGAACTCTGACGCGTCATCAATTCGTCGAATAGTGGCGAAGTTCATTGGCGTAGGTTAGAATTATTTACTTATCAAATAATACCTTTATATAAGTGCACTATAAGTGTGTATAAGAAACTAATTACTATCTAAATTACAAACTATAAAACTTACCAAAAATTTATATAAATAGCATACGCCTCTGCATGGATTAAAATGTGCCAAGTGATGCCAAGTAAAAACGAAAAATATGAAAATTCGTTTCTGCGCATTGATGACGCATCAGAGTTCTGGATTGAAACGAGGTCTACTTGCTTATCAAGCAAATAAATATTAAGATGTGGAGAAAATTGAACTTTACAAGCATTTGTATGCACACAGTTCACTGCTTAATTAAATGGGGGATGAGATTTTGAAGGCAGTATTATTTTTCCATGTTTAAAAAATAAAATTCTATGGTAATTCGAATATAAATATTAATAGAAGAATAAACACTTTTGGAGAGAACTTCACTCGAAACTGGTTATCAAATAAATAATAAACAAAAATAATAAAATTAATTGACGGAGATTTTGCACAAGGTTGTTGTATGAGTTGGGTTCGCTCCGTAAATTAAAATTATTGAAATTCGAAAAGTCTAAAATTTTTTTAGTTGGTTTGACATGGATTATGGTTGGGTTGGCATGGGTTAGGTTCGATCAGTAATTGAATTTTAAAATTTGTAATTTATGGTTGGATTGGTATGGGTTGGGTTCGCTCCGTAATTCAAATTATCAAATTACTGAAATTTAAAAAAAATTATAATTGACGGTTGGGTTCGCTCCGCAATTGAAACTCAAAACGTAAAAAAGAGTGTACAAAAGGGAGTACAAAAGAAAATACAAAATTCAAATAACCTATAAGAACAATTGCCGCCCCAAAATGCTGCCCCCCTGGGCTATTCTCTCACATAACTATTACTTTTTAATATATTTTAACTTTTGTTACAAATAAAATATGTATTTTTTGTAAAACTTTGAGTTTAAGTCGCTACCTGTTAATATTATTGGTCAAAAAAATAAATAAATAATTAAAACCTATAAGTAAGTGGCACCTTAATGTATACATATGAGTGTGTGTGCTTTTTGCTTATTGTTATAAAATTTTTTACAAAGAATTTATATATTTATTTATATATTTATTCAAATATAATAACCATAAAAATGTGTATAATATTGAAAAACAATTTTATTTTGCCCTAAACTGACCTAAACAAATTTACATTATAAATATACAAAAAGAATGTCTAAATCAAACAAGATTAGAGCTCATTCTCCTCATTTCTTCGTTTACTATAGATTATAAGACGTAGACAAATAGAATTCTATTGATTTCTCGCGGTTCTGTTTGCATTTAGTATATTTAAATTTTTACTAGTATATATTTATGTAAGATATTGTATATTAAAGTAATTAAGTAATAAATTATGTCTGAAACATTAACCGCAATATTAATCATTCAAAATAAACGAGTTTTAAAAACAACTATTGTTCTTTATTTAATATTACGTTAAGCGGTAATTTTTTACACCTACATTGAAAGAACTCAAAGCTTTAAAACCCTTAAGCAAATTCCTCACGTCCTTGACAACTTAGGATGTGCATAAATTCTTAGCGATAGCTGTACTTGCATTAACTGTAAATATACGTGCAATCGATATTAATATTTTATAATTATTGAATCTTATAAATAACTTCTTATCCAATCGCTGTATAAAAGTAATTTAATGACTTTTTTCGAGGTTATAAACAACGCAAATTGCATTTCAACATTGTATTTATGTACTTGCTAGCGATATCAGTCTTTATCTATGTATGTATATGCATAATGACGCCGTTTACTTCAAAAGTGCTATTTTATTGACTGTGACGAATAAACATTTAAAGAACGTTTACTGAATAAATACATGAAGCTAATTTTAAAATTATTACCCATAAAATGTGTGACAAATTAATATTTGTTTTAAGAACACTAGACGAATTCAAATTGGACACTTGAAGAATAAGTGCCACTATTACGAATGATAGTATGTGAACTAAATAGAAAATTTTTGCCTTTCAAATTCTGCCTTTAAAATTCATTTTCCAGGAATTTATTCTATTGGAAAAATTGAACGTGAATAGAAAGCTTTTGAGAGACTTGAATGTCCTTATTTTAAAAACTTAACTTTTCAACGATATTTAATATCTTTTTTGTATTTTTCTTTCATTTATTAAAAAAATAATCCATTATAATAAAATTCATTAAAATATAATAATTACTGTTTAGTAAGTACTTTTTCATTTAAAAGATAAAAATATTTAAAAAATAATATATCGATTCAGCAACATGAGAAGTTCGCGCATATCCTAGTATTTTCCAATTTCTTATCTTTTACTTTCCTGAATCCTTTCCCACTTATCTCTGTTTATTTATTTGTTTCCTTGTTATTCTTCTCGCCTTCTGCTCTTTCTTCTTGCTGTTTTCATATGAAATCTTTTACAATCTAATCACCCCAATCCCAATATTCCACTGATATTTTTTTATCCATCATTACATTTATTTTTTTTTGTGTTCTACGTAATTTAACTTCAGCTCGAAAATTGCTATTCAAATCTTACACTTTAGATTAGTTTCGTTATTTTTCTCCATTTTGAAAAATTACTATTTAGTTGTCAATTAAGTTTACATTATTGATTTGGCTTGGTATTTTCTGTATCGATTTGTTCATTGTTAGGACACATACATAATTTACATATGAATGAAATATAAACGTAAACGTAAAAAAAAACGTGGATGATGAAAAGCTATTTCAAATAACTACACGCTTCATATCGTCCGTAGTGTTAAATATAGTTACGTTTTATTGATTATTCAATTAATTCACTCACTGTAATTTTATTATTTTTTTAATTTACTGTCATATTAGGTAACGCAGTAGTTTAATTTAATCACGTTACTTACTTTTAGATAAAGAATATGTAATTCACAGAAATGCCAGTTAAATACATACATAGATCGAATTACGCGACTTTGTGGAATATATTTTTCAATTCGAGAAGAAATCCCTAGCGAATGTTTTCCATTTATGGGAATTTCGTCCGTATATTGGCGTCATGTTTTTGAAATATCATTTACTATTTTTTAATATATATTTAAATTTTTGTTGCATTTCGTCATTAAATTGTTATATATTTTATCGTTTAAATCTACTGGCATTGTTAATTATTACATTTGTCTACCACTAGCTGATAATGTTGTACAAAATGACCGAGGATGGAAAACTAATTGCACGTACCATTAAAAAAGGGCATACTTTATTGTCCAGTTGCCGTTGAGTGAGGCTGGCGGATTTACGACAGAGATAAACCGGGCGATAACTTAGGGTTCTTAGATTTCTACTTCGAATGATTTTAAAATGCACATAAAATGCTTGTAAAATTAAAATTCACCGACGAATAAAACATTGTTTTAAATTGCCGTACTTACAAAAAAATGAATTTTGTTTTCAGATATACGAATACCATGGAACGTGTGAAATTGCCATTAATTCGAAAAAAAGAGATTGTCGTAGCACATGCGATACCAGAATAAAATACTTCATTCTTGGTGGATATAACTATTCCTTTAATTGGTACGTATGCTTTTTTTGTATTAACGGAATTTATTGGAAAAATTGTCAAATTAATACTAGCTTAATTTTTAAGTTTTATTCTAAACACACGTTATAGGAACCCAAGCCACCAGATATTGTTTGTCTCTTATTATTTGTATAATTTTTCTTACAACTACAAGAACTCATAGTTACAGTTACTTAAACAATTTAACTTAAAAGACTCATTAACAGAGTTATACTGTTTCAAATGTTTCTGGCCAAAGAACAAAAGTTCCAAGTAAACTTGATTTTACTTTAAATGAAGAAAACATGCATGAATAAACCAGGAGATTTTTAAAAAATATTCTTCCTTTTCATTGTCTACTGTTACTTCATGGAAAATGTAATAATTATCACATTTGTGTCTGGTTTTCTTTTATTATTGATCGTATCTTTTCTTCATATAAGTCTCTTCATTCCTTTGTAAGTTTTTATTGTTTCGTAATCTTTTTACTTAAAAGAGTCATTAACAGAGTAAGTTGTACTGTTTTAAATGATTCTGGCCAAAGAACAAAAAATCCAAGTAAACTTGATTTAACTTTAAATGAAGAAGACATACATTGATCAACCAGAAGATTTTTAAAAAATATTCTTCCTTTTCATTGTCTACTGTTACTTCATGGAAATTGTAATAATAGTCACATTTGTGCCTGGTTTTCTTTTATTATTGAACGTATCTTTTTTTCATATGAATCTGTTCATTCCTTTGTACGTTTTTATTGTTTCGTAATTTTTTACTTAAAAGAGTCATTAACAGAGTAAGCTGTACTGTTTCAAATGTTTTTGGCCAAAGAACAAACATTCCAAGTAAACCTGATTTAACTTTAAATGAAGAAGACATGCATGGATCTATCAGAAGATTTTTAACAAATATTTTTCGTTTTCATTGCCTACTGTTACTTCATAGAAAATGTAATAATTATCACATTTGTGCCTGGTTTTCTTTTATTATTGATCATATCTTTTCGTCATATAAGTCTCTTCATTCCTTTGTAAATTTTTATTGTTTCGTAATCTTTTTACTTAAAAGAGTCATTAACAGAGTAAGTTGTACTGTTTTAAATGATTCTGGCCAAAGAACAAAAAATCCAAGTAAACTTGATTCAACTTTAAATGAAGAAGACATGCATTGATCAACCAGAAGATTTTTAAAAAATATTCTTCCTTTTCATTGTCTACTGTTACTTCATGGAAATTGTAATAATAGTCACATTTGTGCCTGGTTTTCTTTTATTATTGATCATATCTTTTCTTCATATAAGTCTCCTCATACCTTTGTAAGTTTTTTATTGTTTCGTAATCTTTTTTATCATTTTTATTTTATCTTATTTCTTTGTTTCCTTAACTTCCATTGAAATCACCAGCTAAATGTATTTCCATTCAAAGTTTTTTATTATCAAATTCTAATTTTCCCAAAACTCATCTTTTTCTTCTGGCTTTTCGTCTTTATTTGATTCATATTTTGCTACTATGTAATTAACTTTCCATTAGTTAATATATTTTATTACCTTGTTAATTATTTTCTATTCCCCTATAAATTGATGGTCATTATCTAATTTTATCTCACCATCACCTTAATTCTTCGTCCTGTTATTATTATTATAGTAATGTTCAATTTATTAAATTCATCCTCTACTTCTTTTTATTTTCGTTTTATTCCTCTCACATTTCATGTTCGTATTTCCATCTAATCAGTGTTACTTTGTTGCTCATATTTTTTCTTTTCGTTCATTTTCCAAAGTCAATACCGCTTTCCTAGCCATTTTCGTCTCTGTATTTCTACCTGTTTTTAGTTTTTATTTTCATGCCCATTTATGATTATTTTCTTAGATTTATTTTTATTTAGCCTTTTTCTTCTTTAGTCATTTTTTCTGATTTTCTTTGTATTTCTATTTCTTTCCTTGTGGGGTCAGAATCAATATTGATCGATCCGTTTCTTTATTTTTGTTTGTAGTATAACTCTGTAGAATAAAGAGACTGTTATATAAATTAAATAATAATAATATTAAATAATAATAATATTTGTTTGTTTGTTTTTAACTTTTTTTTAAATGTATAAATTTTTTTTAGAAATTACTTACGTTTAGGAGGTGCTTCTTTTCTTCAAAACGTCATATTAAAGTGGATACGATTAGTATTAATTACAACATATTTAAACTGGCTATTAAATGCTGATAACGTAGATAACACTTTTTTTTAATAAGTCAACTCCAAACTATCGAAAGGTTTTTCTTTTAAAATACTGTTACTTTATGTTATCATGTGTTCTTTAATGGTGCCATAGTTTACACCTTTAGTTACTTGAAATGTTAGTTTAATTTTTGTTATCATTATAACCTTAATAAACAATGGGGCTAAAAAATATTAATTACCATCAAGAAATTTACTCGATTGTGAACCTATTTAACCTCTTTAACCTATATTTTAATCTGTAATTTCATAAAAATTTAGGTAAATTAGGCTAACCCTAGAAATTCTTAATATATCAATACTTTGTGGACGCATATGTTTGATAGTAGGAGCGGAAAGCTATCGAATAAACACATCATGCTAGTGATTATCAAGCTCCCTAACGCATATAACACTATGATATATAGTTATAATTTCCAAGATAAATAGGGGATGATGTCTGTCCTTCTATATATTTTTACGTACATATTGCGTTGCAAACGTTGTTATGTGAATAATAATGCGCCCCTACTTCTTAGTTTTGTATAAAACTCTCCCCAACATGTTCTTCTCGCACTGTTTCACATTGATAAACTAGAAACCCTAAATGGGAATAATGTATTTGTTAGCTACTTGAATTGAACCAATTGAAGTATATATTTCAAGTTGAATTAAAGTTTTACTGCAGCCGATCATCGTTTGAGTTGAATTTTCATATTGAATACACAATTTGTATACAAAATTTCGACATTCGTTGATTTTGTAATATATTGACATAAGAACAACAGAAGGAATTTGCCACACTGAATTAAATCAAAAATATAAAATACGAAATAAATATATAAATTACAAAATAAACAAAGAATTAGGGCAAGAGAGTAATTACAGTGTAGACTTTAGGGTTTCAACCTAGTTACATTTCAAAGTGCATCATCTAATCTCTTGTATAGAGTAAACGCCCATTTTACTAAAAACATTAAACATTTGAATCTAGGACCATATCGTAATTTTTGCATTTAGATCATGCACCAGGATAATTACATTTAAAGCAGAAATAGATATAAACAATTCTCTTATGGAAAAGTGTGTGATAGCAAGAATTCCTCACATATGTAATCATTTTGGGGCTGAAATAGTTTGCATTGCAATTATAATTGTAATGTTTTTCTTCCTATGCAATTACATTTTTCCCCTGGCTTCGCTCTCGCCACTTGTCTAAAGCTCGAAAAATTTAATTGGACTGAGAGGGAGGGATTATATAATAATAATAAATAATAAAAAACCGTAAAATAAAATTATATACAAATAATAATTCATAATTTATCTACAATTGTGTAAATTACCAACGTCAAATAATCCAATTATTTAAACATTAAGTGCTTTATAATCTATTTTATTCACATAAACCAATACAAATTGATTATTTCCTGAAACTAATGCATACACATTATAAAGGAAAGCTTAGAAAATGACAATTGCGATATGTACCAGTAAGTCAGAAACCGTATAACATCTGACATAAACGCGTGCTGTAATTATAAGCTCGATTGCCTTAAAAGACGTAATACGAAAAGCAATGTATGCTTAATAAACTATAAATACATTAATCAAACACACATTTATCACAAAGATTTAATTATTTTTTTAAATTTGAAATATTTTTTTAAAATTTAATCTAATAATTTTTTTTTAATGTTTAAAACGTTGTAAATTTTTATAGTCAAGAACCAAGAAATGAATCTGTGTTTGTGTAGTAGGTCCATTGTATCCATTAAGTCATATATAGAATTTTAATGCACGACTATTCAAGAAAGTTCATAGAAAAACTTTCTATATATCAACTTATTTGCTTTAGTAGTATTATCGAGTTTTATAGCAAAGCAATAAAAGAAATCCAAAAGATATCACCGAAATTTATGTTTGACTTGATATTGCAGTTGTTTACACAAATGTATTTACTTTATACATTCTTCGATACACATCTGTATAACATAATACTTGATTTGTATAAAACATTATCACAATAAAGGAAAAATAACGTGATGGTAATTTAGTAACGAAACAAATTTTTATTTTGTTTACGTTACGTTATTGATTGCAGTTTATTATTTTTTCATTAAAATTTAAAAATAATAATTACATATAAAATGTTCCATAGCGAAATTTTGTTGTTACAAATTTTACGACAGAAAAATAAATATTATGCTTAGTTAATTTTAAATTACATGAATATTGATTAAGGAAATGTACGTAGTTAACAGTACAGAATTAAACGTTTCTTACTGCAGGAAGCTTATATAAGGAATATAGAAGTGATATTTTTAATATTAATAACAAAATATTGATACATCCTATACATTGTTATTGTATTATGTGATAAGAAATTTTCATTATCTCTTAACTGATTCGATTTTTACTAAATCAAACTAAACAAATCATTTACGAATATTTGTTATATATGTACGAAGGTTAGAATACATCGATTTTGGGAAACGTTTTGGAAAGCTCTATATTTAAAAGCACTAATTCTGTGATTAACAAGTTAATTTAGGTGTTAAAATCCAAATTGTTATGTTTTCTTTACTTTGTTTATATATAAAAATCATAAATTTTAATTTTAAAATTTTAGTTTCTAGTTACACCCGTCGTCAGTACAGCTCATGTGTGAGACGATCAATGCATGTCGAGTCAACATAATTAACTTCCCGTATCGGAAGTTGCTTTTATATTTAATGATAGAGTGTACAGTTGCTTGTCCCTCAAAAAAATCAAAAAAAATCATTCATGTTTAATCAATAAAGCAAAATTGTATCATTCGTGTGCCTTGATAATAACGTAAATAAAATAAAAATAACCTAATACTATGTTTAAACCAATTGGGTTCCATTAAAAAATAGCATACATTTTAGAAATATAGTTGTCCACGGAAAAACGAAACACCCTCAATATCTAAGAATCTAAATTTTTTTCTTAAAATCGCTGAAACACGTAAACTTTAAATGGGAGACAACTTTTGGAGAAGAAATGATCGCCATATCTTCCATCCCCTAAAACCCTAAAATTCTTAAATTACACTACGGGTTGAGTGATACCTCATTTAAAAGCTTACGTAATTTGCATTTCAACGGTGTATCAATTTTTGAAATCCTTAGATTAGTTTTCAAGAAATTAGTTTTTCACTGCTAAGGTACAAATCAGAAACGAGAATTTAGTTAGAAAAACAGTCAAGATTTATTTGGAAAGTTGTGGGAAATGGCCTTCCCCATCTTCCATACAATTATACAAGCGTTGCTCAAACCCACGACGTATTTAGAAAATTTACGAGATAGAATGTACAATTCTATCTCCTGCTTGCCGTGTAGTGACCCCTGAAATTTTTCAAAATGTACGTCGTGGGTTTGGGTAACGTTTGTATAATTGTATGGAAGTTGGGGGAGGCCATTTCCAACAACTTCTGAAATAAGTTTGACGGTTTTTCTA
Organism: Lethrus apterus; assembly: GCA_018397195.1. NCBI lineage: Eukaryota > Metazoa > Arthropoda > Insecta > Coleoptera > Geotrupidae > Lethrus > Lethrus apterus. The sequence goes on along the minus strand of JAFFZR010015820.1, from coordinate 2,843 downwards.
ACAAAATTGTCGTTTCAGTTTTGTACCTTAGTTATTTTGAAAAGCTAATTCCTCGAAAACGAATCGATGGATTTCAAAAATTGATACACCTTTGAAATGCAAATGAATTAAGCTTTTAAATGAGGTATCACTCAACCCCTTGTGTAATTTAAGAATTTTATGGTTGGTACCCCTTGCGGCTAGGGGGTTGAAGATATGGCGATCTTCGCCAAAAGTTGTCCCCCATTGATCTAAAGTTTACGTATTTCAGCGATTTTAAGAAAAAAATTTAGATTCTTAGATATTGAGGTTGTTTCGTTGTTCCGTGGACAGCATGTATACACCACGATTAATTATACTATTAAATATAACATGGAATTGGGGCAGAGTGTTTTAGGAGACGAAGTTAAGGATTGTCAAGATTTGAAAAGATTAGCAAAATGTATAAAAGAACTATGGTCGACAATTGTGGTCAACTATGGTGGAAACATCGAGGAAGATTAAAAGATAAATGTAGGCAACAAAAAAGATATAAATACTAGATGACCTATGTATATGTATAAGAGAAAGGCTCGATGTAGAAGAAATGGACAAAGAAAAAGGAAATGGAGCTGAAATGGGTAGAAAATGAAGGCAAGATTAACACGGTTGGTGGGTTGATACGTAGGGTTGCCAACCATCGTTTTTTTTTTTTTTTTCAAAGGACATTCCTTTATTTTAATTAATCGTCCTATTGAGATGCATCACTTCACTCCATGAAGATTAGAATGACGAGACGAATAATTCTCTCTAAGATGTGAAAATGTGGACTTGGACGATTTAAAATTATATCGTTTAAGCACAAAAACAGCTAAAGAAAAAATGATATCGATGAAAATGGGATATTGGAAAATGAGATATATTAGAGTTACTATTTGCGGACGATATGGCGGTAGTACACACAAGACAACATGAATATACTGAACACAAAATTGAAAAAGATAAACATGAATGTCAATATTTGATAAAACAAAACAAATGACAAACACAAAATAACCCAGAATATTAAGGCGGTTTTACACCAAACGGACTAGTCGAGTGTCTATTTTGTTCGTTTTTTTTCAACACACTGATAACAGAAAACAAAACTCGGATAAATTCGAAACCCTGTTTCAACCAAGCAGACAAGATTTTGTAGGAGTTTCGTTTTTGTTTTCATTGCTTTCCACCAAACGGACTAGTATGTTTTTCGGTGATTCAAGGTTGAATTTTAATAGTTTTCCAAAATCGAAATGGCTTCAAGAGAAGATGATTTGCTTATCCTGGCTGGTGGTTGGTTTGTTCTGCGTTGTACCGTTCAACGTACACAGAAACCAATAAACTGAAACACAAACTGAATAACTGTCTGTTTCCACTAGACAGACAGAGTTGGTAAACACGCCGAAACTCTTTGATTTTACCGCTTTCGAGCGGGACTCAAAAAACAAGACTGCAACTGTCGCAGAAAACTCGAGTCTTCAAAAAGTTTGTAAGAAGTTGCAGTTTTGTTTTTTTCGACACGAGTTGTTTGTGTTGTGTTTTTGTTTTGTCCGTTTGGTGGAAAACCGCCTTTACATTGGAAAGTCAAAAAATCGAACAGACGACAGAATTTAGATATTTAGGAACAATTATAAAAGGAAATGGAAGACAAGGAAAAGAAACAACGGATAAAATAGGAAAAGCCGTAAAACTCCATAAGATCAATATTTTTCAACAAAAGAGAAATAACAAAAGAAGTTAAAGCTGAGCTCGTTAATAAAGTCGTAAACCCAACTCAACTTAGTTGAATCTTGGACAAATAAGGATAAAAGAAGAATAAACGCCACAGAAATTTTTCTTGAGAAAAATAGAAGCTTCCAGAAGAAATATGATAAGAAATGGAGTGTATAGAGAAAAACTAAAAATAAACCAACATAAAGGAAGATACAGGAATGACAATTAGGATGGTTGGGACACATTCACAGAATGCCAGAGAGATTGACGAACTACGAGTACAGGGAACAAAATCAGACAGGCGTGGGCAGGAAAGGTTCATACAATGGAGAGATATAAACAACGTGGAAAATGAGAATAAACTCAACTCTACAATCTTACACTTAAAGAAAAACTTAGGATTAGGTAAGTAATTAAAAAATAATTATTCTACCTCCTTCCCATCTATCTTTTAATTTTATTTCTAAAAGGCAACCCTAGTTGAGACTACGAAGAAACGAACTTGATATACAGTGTGGTGATAAAGTTTTGAACAAAATTCATAAAAGCGTAATGTTTTTAAGAAAATCGCTCGGACAGGTCAATTTTTGTTTTTAAAATGCCGTCTTCTGACGTTAACTTTTTTGGAATGACGTCATTTGTTTTTGCACAATGACGTCGTCATAATTTTTTTTTAAATGACAACCCCCACTTTTTTCTTCGGTTTTTAATAGACCTTCTTACTACTTAAACGATGATGTAAAAAAATTGGTACCTCACATAACAATTTTTTTTAATAAATGACACATTTACTTCAGATCGTCAGTGGTTATAATTTAGTAAAAATAATAATCGTAAACATTATAAATTAAAGCAAATAACAGTAATTTATGTATCTAAGACGAAGAGTGAAGCTTTAAGGTGCATTGACGTCATTATCGATTTTTTTAAATGACACCTCTTATTTTTTTCTTTTGTTTTTGATAGACCTCCTTGTTGTTTAAGTTGTGATTACCGAATTAATTCTTTACATAAGAACTTTTCTGAAAAAAATAACATTTGTTCTTCAAAAAATTAAAATTTTTGCTTAAAAGAAAAAATTTAAATGTGTCATTTATTCAAAAAAATTGTTATGTAAGGTACCATTTTTTTTA
>JAFFZR010015819.1:0-15920 GCA_018397195.1 Lethrus apterus | reverse complement strand
GCGTTCCTAATGTTCGGTATGTGAGGTAAGCTTGTTTCTTCTCCTTGCATTTTTCTTTGACTTCTGGACGGAACCAAGGGGTTTTATTTGTATTTATATGGTTCTTTTTTAGTTCTAGTTCCAAGTGCTTCATGTGCGGCAGTTTTTATGTTTTTTTATTAAACACAATGCGCATTTCACGCAATAAATTATAAAACAAAAGAACATCGCGCTGCTAAGATACAAGCATAATGATTAATTTTTTAAATCGAACACCCTCTATATTTTTATATTTTTAAGTTGCTCTAGTTGCCTGCTATAATTAATTATAAGACAATTTTTCTCTAAAACCGCAATTAAAAGAGTTTTGAAGAAAATAATTTTGCAAATTTCATTATAATTATAATAGTGGTAAATAAATAATTATTAATACAATTCCTTTATTGTTATTGATGTGAGATGCATAAGACATAATGGTGCAGTCCGAAGGATGAAAAACATTTGTAAAACAAATTGTTGCAAGGGTAGGATCTATAACAATTCTTTTGCTTTTTGATTATTATTATTTTATTACTTTTTTTAACTCCTTAACTAGCGATCCAAGAGAGAAATTGTTTTATAATTAATTATAGCAGGCAACCAGAGCAACTTAAAAATATAAAAATATACAGGTTGTTCAATTTAAAAAATTAATCGTTATGCTTGTATCTTAGCAACGCGATGTTCTTTTGTTTTATAATTTATTGCGCGAAATGCGCATTGCAAGGTACTTAAACTTTGTCCATTTAACTTAGTTTGTATCTCTTCAAATAAAAAAGTTAGCTATTGTGGAATGTTCCCGTGATCAGGCTGTATATGAAAAATGATAATAACAATATCCAATAGAACACATAAGATCACACTAGGAGGACAAGATATGAAACAAATGAGGAATTACTACTACTTAGGAACGATAATTGAAGACAACGGTAGACAAGACAACGAAATAAATGACAGTAGATTGAAGTATATTGAACCAGAAGAATTCATAACGCCTGGGGCGCGTTTCTTTTAGCAAAAGAAAAGTGCCACAAGAAGTTAAAATGCCGTAAGACTTGCTCCCTTAAACCGAACCCTTCGAGTTGAATTTTTATTGTTTTAGCTGCCACCACAACTCGGCAGGCCGATCAAATTACAAAGACTAACACTTTTCTTTCACTGTCAACATGCCTTATTTCTGAAATTGCGAAATTTGGTAATTAAAACCACATCTTAACGTAATTAATTTATTTATAACTTCTTAATTTCGATTCCCGTTTTCTTCGCTGATTTATCGCGAATTTTACGTAGTTATTTACTTAAATTCTTCTCGACTTCATCGACGTTTCGTTTAATTAATAATCGCGATTTATGCGTAGTTAAACACTTAAACTTCTTGACTTCGTTACCGTTTTGTTACTTAATAATCGCGTGCTTCGCGTAGTCACTCTAATTGGTCCAAATATTCGCCCACACAATGTTGGTGGGTGCATTTCGTTTCGAACTTTCTCGTGACCGTTGATTTCGATAAGTAACCAAACTCAATTTGGCCGGATATTCTCTGGACTTGATGGTCGCGATAAGATTTTAACAAAGCGCCACCTGTCGCGTTGTAACGTGTCAAGAAACGTAATTGAACACAAAGTTCTCTTTGTGAGAAAAATTCCGAAGTTATTTTAATCAAATTTCCATTTTTCCTTAAAATCGGCGGAAGTTTACAATGCAAGTAGTTAAAAGGGTAGTGACACCAAACCTAATACATGCAAACGAAACATGGACTCTCACAAACAGAAATTGAAGCCGTATAAATGCAGCAAAGATGAGGTTCCTAAAGAAAATACAAGGAAAAACAAAGAAAGATAAAATCAGGAACGAGGTATTTAGAGAACGGCTGGGAACAAGGAAAATTCAAGAACGGTAACTGGGATGGCCGGGCCATGTAAATAGACAAATTGAGCCGCATGGTACACGAAACGAGAGCACGAGGAAGTAACAGAAGAGGTAGACCATGAGGAACTTGGACCATGAGGAAGTGGCAATCATATATAGAATATTTTTTAAATGAAGGTACGAATTGGTCAGATATTTTCCTTGTGTATGACGAAACTAAATATTTTAAAGTATGGCTACTTTTGGAATATCTTGTATTAATGGGCTGTATAAATAACGCACCTGAAGGTCGGAAAATTTCGGAAAATACCATAAATAAAATAAAAATGTTTTTCCAACATGTCTCGAAATATATATAGTTCTTTCCATTCATAAGGGACGGGATGGCCATGCTCCTTCCGACTATCGCCTAATTTTTTTATTGATCGCAATTTCCATGATATTAGAGAAAATACACTTGGAGTGTAGCTTTCTTGGAAGGTGAACATTTATCTAACCGATTTATCAATCCTCCTGCGTAAGCTCGATAAATACGAGTTGCGTGGAGGATGGAATGAGTGGTTTCATTTTTATTTAATTGGACGCCGTCAGTTTGTTCAATTAAACGACATGGTTCTGTGTGCTCTGATACCATAGTTTGGTGTACCAGAAGGATCAGTTTTGGGACCCACATTATTTCTCCTCTTCATAAATGACTTGGCAATGCTTATTGAGGGAAAATAACTCTTTTCGCAGACGACACTTTCATAACAATGCATTCACCAAATACAAATTTGCTATTATTGGTGTCATCGTTGTCAAACTAAATTGTTTTATTGAACAAACAAATATTGTATTGCATTGTATGAGCCAAAGGAACGCTATGTGGAAAACACTCTGACTAATTATTTCTAAACTGTGTCTATTACATAGTCATATGGCAACATAGCTGGGAGACAGTGCTTGTCTGAAACAATTCAACAACAATCATCGATGAATAAAATTCTCCATAAAGAGAGAAATCCACTTCAATTTTTAGGCAAGTGTATTATCATAAAACATCTAGAAAAAATCCAATGGGTGAATGCAATGGAGCAGAAATTAAAATTCTCAAAGTGGAGGAGATTCTTCATTTCTTATATTTATATTTTGTTTATTGAAATAAAGAACAATAAATATTATAAAGAACAAAGTGAAACATACCTTTCAATGAAATTAAATTTCTACTCCAAAGAGGATCAATTCCATCAGGTACAAAAAATCTGTGGTCCACAAAATGGTCGAAATCTTTTACAGTTATACGTTTTATTAGTTCGGGATCCCTGATCAAAAGTGCGGGTGTCGTCATCTGATATACTCCCATGTATCTGAAACATATTTTTAGTAAAATACAAAAGTGTTTGAAAACCAGAAAACTGAAAATTGTACTGAAATTGTAATACTAAATAAAGGAATAAAAATGTGCGGTAACATGTAAAAAACTATTAGTTTTTATAATTTACCTTTCTCCGGGAAATGCGTTATAAAGATTCAAGGCAAAATCCACTACAGATTCTTTCCTAAGAAGAATTCCAGCATTATCACCAAATAGGTAAGTCTGCTTTCTCTGTTTAACACCTCTGTCTGTCCAATAACTGTACGCTTTCACCAATTTTAAATACAGCAATGTTAGTCCAAGAACTAGTAATAATATTAAAATCATGTTTCCTGAAACAAAATGTTAAAAATCAATCGTCAGATTTAAGCGAATCGATAGAACACCATCAGTTAACATTATTTTATAACATTTATAATTCGAAGGACACTTACCGGTAACTGCAAAAAATCGAAATGTGAGTTTCACATAATAATATTTTATCATTGATTCTTGTATAAAAATATATATTTATAGATAAGATAATATTGATGTGGACGATTTTTTTTTAATGATTCACAACAGCAAATAAAGTGTAATAATTTGGTGAAAAGTTTCAAAGTAAGCTATTTTGGACGTTCAAATTTGCTGATTAATACCTTATAATTTTATTCCCTAAAAACTAATTAATTATATTACAGATGAAAGTTTACAACTGATCATTGAGTTGGTCTTCTAACCAATTAGGATTCTGACAAGTTTCCACCTTTCCCTAATTGAATACTGGAACAGGTTATCTGTAAGACCGTGACGATTTTTTTTAATGATTTACAAACAAATAAAAAATAATTTGGTCAAAAGAGTCAAAGTAAGTTATTTTCGACGTTGAAATTTGCTGGTTAATACCTTGTAATTTTAACCCTAAAAACTAATTAATTATATTACAGATGAAAGTTTACAACTGATCATTGAGTTGGTCTTCTAACCAATTAGGATTCTGACAAGTTTCCACCTTTCCCTAATCGAATACTGGAACAGGTTATCTGTAAGACCGTGACGATTTTCTTTTAATGATTTACAAACAAATAAAAAATAATTTGGTCAAAAGATTCAAAGTAAGTTATTTTCGACGTTGAAATTTGCTGGTTAATACCTTGTAATTTTATTCCCTAAAAACTAATTAATTATATTACAGATGAAAGTTTACAACTGATCATTGAGTTGGTCTTCTAACCAATTAGGATTCTGACAAGTTTCCACCTTTCCCTAATCGAATACTGGAACAGGTTATCTGTAAGACCGTAACGATTTTTTTTTTAATAATTTACAAACAAATAAAAAATAATTTGGTCGAAAGATTCAAAGTAAGTTATTTTGGACGTTGAAATTTGCTGATTAATACCTTGTAATTTTATTCCCAAAAAACTAATTAATTATATTACAGATGAAACTTTACAACGGATCATTGAGTTGGTCTTCTAACCAATTAGGATTCTGACAAGTTACCACCTTTCCCTAATCGAATACTGGAACAGGTTATCTGTAAGACCGTGACGATTTTTTTTTTAATGATTTACAAACAAATAAAAAATAATTTGGTAGAAAGATTCAAAGTAAGTTATTTTCGACGTTGAAATTTGCTGGTTAATACCTTGTAATTTTATTCCCTAAAAACCAATTAATTATATTACAGATGAAAGTTTACAACTGATCATTGAGTTGGTCTTCTAACCAATTAGGATTCTGACAAGTTACCACCTTTCCCTAATCGAATACTGGAACAGGTTATCTGTAAGACCGTAACGATTTTTTTTTAATGATTTACAAACAAATAAAAAATAATTTGGTCAAAAGATTCAAAGTAAGTTATTTTGGACGTTGAAATTTGCTGGTTAATACCTTGTAATTTTATTTCCTAAAAACTAATTAATTATATTACAGATGAAAGTTTACAACTGATCATTGAGTTGGTCTTCTAACCAATTAGGATTCTGACAAGTTACCACCTTTCCCTAATCGAATACTGGAACAGGTTATCTGTAAGACCTTAACGATTTTTTTTTAATGATTTACAAACAAATAAAAAATAATTTGGTCAAAAGATTCAAAGTAAGTTATTTTCGACGTTGAAATTTGCTGGTTAATACCTTGTAATTTTATTCCATAAAAACCAATTAATTATATTACAGATGAAAGTTTACGACTGATCATTGAGTTGGTCTTCTAATCAATTATGATTCTGACAAGTTTTTATCTTTCAATAATCGAATACTGGAACAGGTTATCTGTAAGACCGTGACGATTTTTTTTAATGATTTACAATTAAATAAAAAATAATTTGGTCAAAAGATTCAAAGTAAGCTATTTTGGACGTTCAAATTTGCTGATTAATACCTTGTAATTTTATTCCCTAAAAACTAATTAATTATATGTATTACAGATGAAAGTTTACAACTGATCATTGAGTTGATCTTCTAACGAACTAGAATTCTGACAAGTTTTCCACCTTTCCCTGATCCTTGTAGCGAATGATGGAATAGGTTATCTGTAAGACTGTTGTGACCGCAACCAAACATGGTCTTCAGTCCTTGGAACTTGGGCATAATGAGAGAAAAAAAAACAATGAGAAGTAATCAATGTTATTACGGTTATATGTACTTTAATGGAGATATTCTTACTTCATGATTCAATAAATTAGGATTATGATTGATTGTGATTGTGATTGTAATTGTAATTGTGTTTGTGATTGTGATTGCGATTATGATAGTGATAGTGATAGTAATAGTGATAGCGATAGTGATTGTGATTGTGACTGTGATTCAAAATTAGCATTAATTAATTGACTACTTGAAACATTGACAAAAAAGGTCAACGGTAAGGTAAAAGGTAAGGGTATTTGAGTTTAATTTTTGCTGCGCCAAACAATTTCGAAACGCAATTTTGAAAATGAACTCAAAAATTTTATCTTCAGAAAAGAAGAAGAAATACATTTAAGTGCGTCTCCTCCAATTATGATTTCCATTTCAAATTTTAAAAAATTAGTAGTTGTATCTGACTATGTTATGTTAGCTTTAATTCAATGTTAGTTAATGTTAATATTTTTTGCTACGTGAGATAATTATTTTAAACAGAAATAACAAAATTGTTTAAATATAAAGAAAATTTTATTTTTCCATCTAGGCCGTTGCCTGCATCACGAATTATTAAGTAGAGCTGAATTAAAAGTTTATTATTATTATTATTTTTTTTTTTTTTAAATGGCACTTGCATTATATTTCGGTCGATTGTCTTTCAATTGGTCTACTGACCTCATAATATAATAGTGACCCCGAGTCTCAATTGCTTTAATTGTAGAACCTTCCTTTCTAAACTTAAAGTCGTAAGACTTTTTGCAGAGGAAATCTTTACAACTTTAATACAGAAAGCAAACATCCACAAGAAATTATAATTTGTCATGAAACATGTACGGACAAATTAAACGGCACGATGGCGGCTTCACCTCTAGAACCGGGCCTGGTTCCAAGTGTTATTTGATTGTAGAATGGACCATCGATTTAGTATGTAGTTACTAAGTTTCAAGGAAAAAAATAACATGATCAGAAGAAAAAAATATGGAGGAATAATGAATTCTCAACAGTGACAAATAAACCACGTTCGGATTTTCTTTTTAGAAGAAGTTTCAATTACTTATAACAGTTTGCAGTGCATACCAATTATAATTCATTATAATTTATACTCTTATCAGTGCAACTAGAATTAGGACATAATCAGCTGTGTGGAGACAAATATATGGAAAAATAATATATTTGTAGAATAAAAAATAAACTATTTGCTATAGATCAGCGATATATTTCTCAGAGGAAAATGAACCCAATTATACGAAAAACTCGGATGTGAAGGAAAAAAAAATAATAAAATAAAGGATACAAAAATAAATACATATAATAAAAAATAGGTTTTTTAAATAATATTTTCATTCCATAATTATAAATATATAAGCGTTAAAATTAATTGAATCGATGAGTGGAAGAAGGATAATATTCCCAAAAATGCAATAACAGTACACGGCCTTCATTACATTTTGAACATTTTCCAAGAAATAGCTAATTTCATGGTCTACAATTTGTCAATGGATAGATTTTAAATAGAACTTATTATTTGAGCAGGAAACATATTTTTGCAAGTCGAGCTCGTGTTTCAAATAAACATATTTTTTTTCGTTTTTCTCAAAAGTGGGGTTTCGGGAATCTTATCCTCTTTCCACTCACCGATTCAATTATTTTATATTTATACAGTTATACAATTAATATGCAAATATCTTGCTATTTTGTGTAGTCACTAAAGTAAGCCCTTATAATACGTTACAGATTACTTCAATATGTATTCGACCTTCTTTTCAAACCAATCCAAAAACCTCCTACTGCATCCATAAAGAAAGATTTTTTTAACTTCAGAGGTATTTGTGTTTTTTCAACCGGAACCAAATCAAATTTCGCGAATACATGGAAAAAGAGTGCTTTCATTTCCATCAGAGCGAATCTCGATCCAATACAACTTCTTGGACCAACACCGAAAGGCAAATAAGTATAAGGTTGAATGGTGTGTTTGTTTTCATCGCTAAAACGTTCTGGATCGAAAACGTCTGGATTTGGGAAATGTTCAGGGTCGCGATGAAGCCCAATTACTGGAAACCAAACAGAATCACCGACATTCAAATGTATCGGCTTCTCATCGCTATTGACCGGTTCTACCGTGTATGGTTTCACACATATTCTATCTATAAGTACAGTAGGCGGCCACAATCTCAATGTTTCTGTAATTACGAGAAATTACAATTTTAATCTGCAATAATTTAATCACATACCCGATACGACCATATCCATGTAGCGCATTTTCATCAAAGCTTCGTATGTCAACTCCCCTTTACATTCTTTTACAGTGTTGTCAATTTCTATTTGTAGTTTGGTCTGAATTTCTGGATGTAATGCCAATTCATGTCCCACAAAACACATTGCTGTTGAAACAGACTCAAAACCCGCCAAAAAGAAAATCATAGCTTGAGCTATTATATCAGTGTCTGTTATTTCTTCTTTGGTCATTTTAGAGTCGGTCTGACTAGTTGAGTCTGAGACAGTTGCAAAACCTGTGTCAATCAATTCATTTTGCTCGTTCTTGAGATTTTCTGTCTTTGCCTCCATTAATAGATGCAACATGTCCGGACGAATAACATTTTTTTCTTGCCGCATTTTAATAGTTTCGAGAACAATTTTTGTAAAAAATTTTCTCGTGTCTTGATCAAAGAATGTTATTCCAAATATCTGTTGAAAGACTAAATTTAATATAAAGAAAAAAATGGTAATAAAAAGAAATAGCTTAAATAGCTAAGAAATTTACGTTAATTACCTTACAAAGTTTTGGTATTAATGTTATAGCAGTCAATTTGACAAAGAAACTAAACCCCGAAAAAATTTTGGTTTTCCTACCCATCACGTAAAATTCATTTTCCTTATCTTTCATGGAATTACATTTTATACCAAACGCCGCAGTCGCTATAACATCGTTGGTATATCGAGTGAAAGCGTCTTTCATATCCAACGTGACCGTTTCTTGATCCATTTCAACCAAAGATTCCGTAAACGAGGTTGCACATTCAGAAATTAAAGAAAATAACATTTTCATTTTGCTACTGGTAAAAGTGGGGCTTAATGTTGATCTCATTGCATGCCATTTATCACCTTTAAACATAAACATTCACGTAAAAAATTATCACCAAATTATGATAAGATAAAAAATATTGGATGACGGAAAATTATAGGAAATGTAGGTTCTGTGGAGTAGGCGAGGATGAATGGGAGCATTGGTGGAGGAATTGCAACCTACTGGATGTGGATAAGGACATCAGAATGGGGGTGAGGTGGAGGACGTGTTTGGGAGAATTAGGGGAAGGCTTAGAAATGTTGAAAAGGCTGAAAAAGAGACTGGAAGAGGCGGGGGAATGAAATATGAATGAATTTAGGTTGAATTGTTAATTAAATATTAATAGCCAAATAAAGGTTTTTTTTTGATAAGATTTATTAATTAATTAATTAAAAACATACCTTTCAATGACACTAAACTTTTGCTCCATAGAGGATCGATTCCATCTGGTATGACGGATTTACGATCACCGAAGTGGTCAAAATCTTTCACGGCTATTCGCTTTAATAATTCGGGATCCCTGACGACGAATGTTGGTATTATCATTTGGTACATTCCCACATATCTAAAAAATTACATTTTTGAACGTAATTACAAGAATTTCAAAAGAAAGAAAAGACAGATTTTTAAAAATGTATTTACCCCAATTTTGACAACTGGATCTGAGACATGGACTAACCAGAGAAACAAAACCAAAGTACTTACAGAAACTTTAGAAAAATCGAAAGAAAAAAACAAGATCAGATAAAATAGGGAACACTATACAGGTTTAGTCAAAAGTATGGAATGGGCGGTTTATTTCCGTAAATATGAAGTTTATAACAAAATGTCTTGAATAGAAGTTGTTTTACTAATTATTCTCAATTTCGTAGCCTACTTTTTTTTGTTTTTTTTTTTTTTAAATGGCAACCAAGTTATTTTTTTTTGCTGATTTTATTCCACTTTTTTTTCTTGAAATGACTTGATATTTTTTGCATATTCTTTAATAACAACATTTTTGAAAATGCTCAAAATACTTTAGTCACTCAAATTATATTTAACTCAAATTAAATGTTCAAACTCAAGACCCCCAGAAGGTTGACAATAACCTAATCTATCACAAAATTACTGAACGAATTTTGCAGCCAGTTAAGTGGTGTTTCTTCAGTTTCATGCGTGATTCTTGCTTCCAGGTCTTGCAAATTTTCAGGTTTCTCTTTGTAAATTTTATTTTTTAAATGACCCCAGAGGAAAAAATCTAGGGGATTCAAATCAGGCGACCATTCAATAGGCCATTCAATTGCGTGATCACATTTTACCTTACATTGCACATTTATTTCCGGATGAAGATCGACAAGGAATGCCAAACCGCAATGTTTGGTTTCAACAAGACGGCGCTCCACCACATTATGGAGTTAATGTTTCTGAATAACATCTTTCCAGGTCGTTGGATAGGACGTCGGGGATTTATTGAATGGCTTGCTAGGTCGCCTGATTTCAGTCCCTTAGATTTTTTCTCTGTGGTCACTTGACCTGGAAGCAAGAATCAGGCATGAAATTGAAGAAATACCACCTAACTGGCTGCAAAATTCGTTGCATAATTTTTGTGATAGATTAGGTTTTTGTCAACCTGCAAAGGCTCTTCAGTTTGAACATTTAATTTGAGTTAAATATTAATTAAGTCAATAAAGTATTTTGAGCATTTTCTCTAAAAAAAATTTTTGACTAAACCTGTATAAAGAGAAAGGTTAAAGACAAAATCAACACAAACAATAGAAGATGTAGAAATCAGATGAACGGGACACGTAATAAGGATGAAGAAGGATAATACTGAACGAAGGATGGAAGCGTCAACAAAAAAAGATACATGGGGAAGATTTACAAGAAAATTGGTAGAAGTAAGAAAAGTAGATGAGAAAAAAGAAATAAAATGGAATGAAATAAGAAATGGGACGCAGGGCCGAAAATATTAAAAAAAGATGCGGAGAAGAGAAACAAGCTTCAACAGTAACTCAACCCCACTACGCCTTACATCCTTAAGTAAGTAAATAATAAAAAATAAATGTTTTCAAATTGGCGACAGATAAAGGATTTTAAAATGAAATTGGAAAGAATCCTAATCGAATTGCTTGCTAATCTAGCGTGTTAGAAAAATTAAACACACTCACAAATCTTGCAAAAATTATGATAGCATGATTTTACAAAAGTTAAAAAAATGTGGAATCGCGACACCGCAACTTAAAAAAAGTGTGTGGGTACAATAGCCTAGCCTAGACCTTTAAACATAAATAGAATTTGATGATGGCAGAGAAACGGAGAAAGCATCTTTAAATGTATTTACACTGATATTAATGCATTGATTTTTACAATATGTATATAACCCCTCCTTTAATCCTGAAAAATACACGGTGATTTAGTAATATAATACAAAAATAAATATTTTTTCTTAGTAAACTTTTGACCAAAGATCAATAACAAGAAAGTTGCAATTCTTAAAAATTAACGCCCACTTTTTGAATACCACTGATAGTCAGTGGTATTTACGAGGGTAGTCCCAGAAGTACCCGACCTAACAAAGAAAACACAAAAAATTTGGAAAAAACTTTTTTTATTTCTCAACATAATCTCCATTAAGCTCGATACACTTTTCCTAGCGATGTTCAATAGCTTCGACACCCTGTTTACTCCACCTCTTCATTGTTCTTTCACCACCGAGCCATTTTTTCAAGTTCGAAAAGAGAAAATAATCCCCAAAAACTCGGATTTATTGCGTCGAAACACTCGATGGAAACATCATTACGACGGTGTTTTTGTTCCATTGTGAGCAAACGCGGCACCCATCTTGGGCACAGCTTTCTCATGTCCAAATTTTTGGTCAATAGGGACTTTTTGAAATGCCTACCATGTCTGCTAGCTCGCGCACTTTCAGTCGCCGGTCATCCAATACCATTTTGTGGATTTTCACCACCATTTCTGACGTGGTCACTCATTTGGTCCAATGCGATGTTTGTCTTGGCAGCTCGTACGGCATCGTTTGAACTCTGCCACCCAATATTTTATCGTTGTAAACGAAGGAGCAGACTCCCCTAGAGTAGAATCTAGCTCGGCTCTGATATTGGTTGGACTAAAACCGTTCAAATGAAAGTATTGTATCACATAACGGTGACCAATTTTTTCCATTTATACAAATTCACTGAGAACGTTGACTGTTGATGGCTGCCAAACAAATACTAAACTATGCAGCGTCTTCAAAATTCGAACTTAAGCTATGTAAGGTTGGTACTTCCGACCACATTTTTTTCAAATAATAACCGCTATCTATAAGTCAGGTCGGGTACTTCTGGGACTACCCTAGTACTTTTATGTTTTGAAATGTTTATTTTTTTTTTTAATTTTAGATTGTATAAATAACAATCAGGTATCTTCAATTAAAATTTAAAATGTCAGTTACTAGCATAGTTTGTTAAGAACGTTCATTAATCGATTTAACTTTAACTTGCTGTAACTTTCTGGTTAGTGTGTTTTGGTCAATAAGAAAACACATTGATTTTGGTCTTCTCTTACTACCCTTTTACTCTCCTCCGTACCTTATTACTCACCCTGTATAATACATTAAGTAACGATGTATATGTCATGATTTATGGAATTTTGTTAAAACATAAATCTTTTACCTTTCATTGGGAAATGCATTATAAATTCTGACGACAAAATCCATAAGAGATTCTTGTCCAAATATAAAAGCGAAACAATCTTTAAAAAGATAACGTTTCTTCCTTTGTTTAACGCCTTTGTCTATCCAATAATTGTATGGCTTTATGACTATCAAATATATTATCACCAGCACCAGAACTAGTAAAAGTATTAAAATCATGATTCCTAAAAGAAAAGATGACATCAACATGTTAGCTAGCATTGAGGATTAAATATAACTATATTTAGTATGGACGCTTTAAATTCAGTTGCACGTCAGGTAAATTGAAAACGTACCGAAATCATTTTCAGGAATTGCTCGTTA
This sequence comes from Lethrus apterus, assembly GCA_018397195.1. Taxonomy (NCBI): domain Eukaryota; kingdom Metazoa; phylum Arthropoda; class Insecta; order Coleoptera; family Geotrupidae; genus Lethrus; species Lethrus apterus. The sequence goes on along the minus strand of JAFFZR010015819.1, from coordinate 3,009 downwards.
CGTTTCAGTAGTGATTCGCAGATAGAAATTCGATCGAGTAAATTTTTTGGAGCCAGATCACGTGGCACTCAAACGGCGAGCTTCTTTTTATAGCCAGCTTTCTCCAAATGGCTTAACACTGTTTCGTGATGGATGTTTAGGTCCTTGGCGATGTCATGACTGCTTGCATGCCGGTCTTACTCGACTTTTTCCAGAATATCATTCACTTTTTCTGTGAAGAGCATCTTCATCAGATCCAAAGCGATTGAACCATCTTTTGGCCGTTGCTTTTGCCCATAAACAGCACAAATTTCTTCACTAGACTGCGCAGCATTTGTGCCTTTGTCGATATAAAATTGTAAAATGTAGCGCAGTTTTGCGGAAAGTTCACTCATCTTCATGGCGAAATACCTTACGTCAGAGTATAAAAATTCCAACCATTTTTGAACATTTGCTAGGTTCAAATGCCAGCTGGCAAATGACGTCGGCTTGCCCTACTGCGACTCATATATCCTGAGATTTACGACACTAATGCTGTCTCGTGAGCAAAAGGCTCAATACTTTTTAGACTAACTATTATTTACAAATTGAATGTCAAGAGCATACGGAGAAAATGATAACAAATAACAAACGCGTGATATTTGGCAACGTTAGACGTTGAACGTCATAAATAACGTATGACGTGCATCGGAATTTAACGCGTCCCTACTGTATGTTTACTGTTTAGCTTATTTATAGTTTTTATATCAAAGTTTTTAAATAAATGGTTATTCTGGATAATTTATGCGTTTATATATAACAGACATATTTACTTTAATCGTCGAAAAAATTTAATGTAATTTTCTTTATAAATATAAAATAATCCACTGAAATTAAAGCAATTAACTTGAAAAAATTACACATTAATTTCATCTTTTTAGATATTCAAAAACAAATTAAGTAGTTGAAATTATAAAATAGATATTAACAATTATAAACATGTGCCACACGAATGACAAATATGTATGTTTAGCATCATCTGTTGCATATTAATTGAAATGATGTAGTAGTTAATATATGTATTAATATGCTATATGCTTCAGAATAATTATAAAATTATAATATCCATAAAAATGTATATTTTAAAAAGAACATTTGTTTATTTATAAATACTTGAAGTTATACTTATCTTTTTTATGTAAAACACATACACTGATTTGATTTTGTGTGTTTAGAAAGTGCGGAATAATAAATTTTCTTTTAATTATTTTGTTGTAAAATTGAATCATTATTAAAAATAAATATATTTCATCTAAATTTTGTGCATTTTAGATTGCCTCGGTCAACAGTCAACGCTCAACACTTTTCCTATAATATATATTAACAATATTAGTATATTTGCTGTATATTTTATTGGAACAAAAAATTGATATATGATACATGAAAAGTTAAAAACATAATTAACAGACATGTTTTAACTTACTTACATTTAAAAAATATATATTTTCAAACTTAAACTATGTTAGAATTCAAGCTCAAATAATAAAATGTTTCTCGTTAAATGTAATTAACTTTCGCTTACCAACTCGAAAAGAACGAACTAATGAAACAACCACCGCACGCAACAACGTTATATTGCTTATATCCAACAGTCCAACACGGTCTAACATTTATTGACAATTGACCTTGTCAGGCTCATAGCTTAAAATATTTCTGATTCGACGAATATGTAAACAAATGTTTTACAAATAAATGGCAGATGTTAACAAAACTGCATTTACAAAAACTTTTTTAAAATGCAAATAGTTGAATAACGTGCACATAATATGAACAAAATGAACAAGTAAGCCATCTGAATTGGTTTCCCATTTTATTTATTTACATTAAAATAATATGTTATTTTGATTATATCATTCTGGTGTTCGATATGGTATTATATTGTAGAATATTTATTAATGTATTTATATTGCAAAAGCATATTTTGAGAGCAAATCAACTGACCTCGTGTTATTTAAAAAATTTTAAATATTTATGTTGGCAAGTATATTTATATACAGATCATTCCGAAATAGGTTACAATATTTTAACAGGTAATAGCTGATTTAAGCTCGAAATCAAATCTGTAAAAACAACGGACGGATATGTTGATGGGTGTGCCAGAAAAATAAATAAAAATAAATACAGGTAGTTAAAAAGGTAGTGGCACCAACCCTAATACATGGAAACGAAACATGGACTCTCATAGACAAAAATGGAAGCTGTATAAATGCGATATAAATAAGGAAAATACAAGGAAACAAAAAGTAAATCAAGGACAAGGTATTTAGAGAACAACTGGGAACAAAGAATCCAAGAAAAACAGTTGGGTAAGGCCGGGGCCACGTAAATAGATTGTCGGAAGAGAATTGAACCACAGAGTACACGAAATGACAGCATGAGGTAGATCTGGGTTTGGATACCCATTTCAGAATCACCTATATACAGAGTGTTCAAACTGAAGTAGGCACTATTGCCAACTTTGTTACATTAAAGATACGATGTTGGTTTAATTACCAAAGTAGTAGCGTTTTTTCTTTCGATTACGACGGTAAAATTTTAAAAACTATTGAACTTTTCGAGATATTTATAAAAATAACATTTTTTAAATGGAACAACCTATATATTTATGTAGCAGTCGGTAGAAAATGAAATTTAAATTTTGCACAAAATCTTCTTATAGTATTATATCCCAAAAATGAAAAACAAACGAGCTACGACGATATTAATACAGGTCACCGCACATGCACATGCGATAACTTCGTTAGTAGAGAAGGTACGATGTTGGTCAATACATCAAAAATGTTCAGTTTTTTCTACTGATTACAATTTTTTTTTCTTTTCTTGAGCGTGCAACCAATTAAAACGCAAGTTGTGCAATAAAATATATTTATTACAACACACCAAATATAATAAATATAAAAATGTGTTTCGTAATCTTTATCAAGCAATAAATATATTTGACATTTGTTATATTTTACTATGGAAACCTTTTTATAAAAATAGTTTACTATG
>JAFFZR010015818.1:0-14844 GCA_018397195.1 Lethrus apterus | reverse complement strand
GCCCATAGATAGTCATAGATTAAGTACAATACAAGTATGCAGCAGATAGTCGTTAAAGCGATCGGAGCATATTCTATTACGATTTTGACTTTGCATTGTAATAAAATAGTACTAATATAATACTATTTAATGAAATTTTGCAGTTTTTTAAACTTTTGTGAAATCTTTTAAATACAGGTTGCTTTTTTGTGGTTTAAATTCCTGTTTCTATATCTATATCAATTATATGTATAAATTTAACAAAATTATGATTAGCAAATATAAAACACCGCTGGAGATGTTCTGACTCTTAAAAAGCTAATCGACATCATAGACACAACATAGATTGTTCGATTAATTACGCTAGTCAAACTATCGGACTTATGAAGGACGGTAGGGTAGATAAATGAAGGTTACTCTGTATTTTGACTTGCAGACAGTCTCCCGGTCTATATGAAAATTTATAAACATTGATCGTACGATAAATGGAGTATTGTTTATATAAATGCGAACGTCAAAGAAATCTCTTCCAGGAATCTTAAAAGAATATACATGGCAGAGTTTCTTTCTCTTTCAAACACAAACAAAATAAAAATGTTTAGGAGTTGTATTACAATTTCTTCTGTGTTGATTAACTAAGACTTACCGAGTATTGCATTTATTTCACGCATGGGATATGTGGCAAATTTATCAAATTAAATTCTATATTTCTGTAGAAATTTGTTTGTACAATTGAATCCTCTGGTTTCAAAACCCCCTAAATCCACTTTTGTGACTTTTTCAGAAATTAAGAAAAACTGTATAACTAACTTGTAGCGGTAACACGTTAATGATTTTTCCCCCAAATTGCTATCCAGTATTAGATCCTAAAATGACACAGCGGACAAACAATATACTTACAAGAAAGTCACAATTTTGAAAATAAAATGGATTTAGTGGGGTTTGATGCCAATTATAGAATTTAATAGAATTTGTCAATATTGTGGATTGCGTGTTTTGATTCCGAACAAAGTAGGTTTGAAAAAAGGGAAAGCGTAACAATGAAAAAAAAAACAAAAGAAAACTTTTTATTATTTGAAAAACAACAAGAACGAAATGAAATTAGACTAATAGATCCGGATTTATATTACCCAAAGTTGGAGTTGTAGCTTTGTTTATTCACGTTGTGATTGACTAATGTGGATTTAGTGGCGTTTGAAAATTATTTCCAACAGATTTGGTGGAGTTTGAAACTAAGGCAAATTTTAACAGTGAATTCTAAATGGAATTGGTGAGGTTTGACATTATTAGAGTTTACAAATCACTAGAGATTTTCATAAGGATCCTGTTATGCTATCTAACTCATATAACATTAAAAATGGATTTAGGGGGTTTTGAAACTAGAGGACTCAATTTAAGTATAAACTATGTAAATGACAAAGTACACGGATACTTTGGTGCTTTCTTGCAAGAGAAAACATTTATAATAAAGAACTAATTAAAAGACCAATAAATTACCCAAGATACGAGTTTTAACGCAAAATTTGATTTCAGTTTATGAAGTAAGATGGAGATATTTTGTATGCAGGTGGCTCGTCTGTTTTTGTATATTTTAGTTTCTCACTTTAAATGTCGAATCAATAACACACAACTTTTATTGCCAATTAATATTGTTGTCCTTATTATTATTTTTGATTATTTTGTAATATTTATATATCATGCATTGTTAAAGTGACCCTCGGCCTCGTTTAGAATTTCGTATTTAATACACATGTGAAACGACGGCGAGGTTGAACGTCTGCATTAAGAATGCATGATGGCGGTGGCTCTTTAAAAAACAAGAAGGCGGCCTTAATAAATCGGCTTAATTATAACATTGTCAGCATGTTAAAAGTGCGAAAATTATGTACGATGCGAATTGGGCATCCGTCCGAAAAAGGTGAGTTTAAATTAGTCCTGAACGAATTTGGTGAAAACGGGTATTGGGCATCACCGCCGCTCATCTTGTGTTATATTGGAGATAACACGCACGTTTATGCGCGAGCATATCCTTATGTGAGTTATTTCAACAGGAAATTTTTGATTATAAAATATTAGAAATATTTTATTAGACGTGGATAAATAAATATTCTTTTTGGAGCCTTGTCATTTCATTCACACCGTGCTTAACGCGTTAAATCACCTCCATTGGGCGTTAAAAAGCAAATTTAAGGTCAGTCATGGTAACATTTAGGAAAGGAATTTAAGGATTTAGGATGAAACGAGATTTGTGCAATGAACACGTGATATTAAACAAAGATGGAATCGTGAATTTCTTCCTATTGTTCACTCTGGAATGAAAAAGTACTTAACATATCTGAAAGGATATATTTCGAAGCGAGTAATACAGGATTATTTTTTGTGTTACTTTGAAGTACCTGGAAAAGAAAGCCGGTCAGATAATGTGTTTTAAATGAGAAGATAAATATTTTATGTACTTTTAATGTGACTCGCCACATTAAAAATTAGAAGTAAATGTAGTCCAACTTAAATTTAATCAGTATTCATTAAAATTGTATTAAGTTATGTAATCCCAGAAGAGGTCATATTTATTTCTTAAAACATGTTTTTATTTGATAACTTCGAGTGATGATGTCTTCAAATTTTTTTTTTTTAATTTGTATCACACTGACAACAGAGAAGTAAATTTATTGACGACATTAATAATTAAAACAACTACAAGATGTACCAAAATAAAGCCAGAAAAGTAGCCAGTGCCATTGGAAACTTTGATGTCTACTCTCTATGTACGTATTTACAATTGCATTAATAAAGACGTGAGAAATTTGTGTACAATCCGGGAATCAAGATAAGGATTAATTCCTTAATATCTTAAGTATTATTTATAACACATTTAATAAAACTGCACGTATATATATATATAAGGGAAATTTCCAAAAAGGATTTAGGCTTTATCTTTATTATAATTGTAAAGTTTGATGATGTAAATTGAAATGCATGTCGATATAAAAATTGAGGCGATAGCTTTGTTCCTTTAAATAATGTAAATTATGTTTGTTTGTCTTACATATATTTGTCATTTTTAATCGTTTATGGTGTTAAACTTTAACACTTTTCATATTCCTTTAACGGTTAAAGGAATATGAAAAGTTCCCACTTTTTATTTTGTTAATCTACTTTGGAATTGATCTTTTAATAATAAAACAATTACAATTTATATGCGGAAATAAGTTTATAGACATGTGCCGCAAAAAATTAATTTTTACTTGAACACTCCCAGTTCAAGTAAAAATTTTAACATACTTTACTTCTAATTTATCACAATTTTATGCATATTTTGAAGTTTGTTGTCTGTACTTCATACTTATTACCCCATTTTTTATTAACTGTCGTCACATCTCGATATCCTTGTGCGTGAAGTCTATATTACAATAAAACTTGATAAACGAACGATCTATATTCATACTATCAACCTATAATTACAGTATTCGTCTTCCCGTTCCTGGTTGAAATCAATTCAATTTCATTAATACTTCCATTAATGCAGGAATTCTTACTTAAAGAATTTGGTTTTCCGGGTACCGCTCGTTTTTTCTATAAATAAGATATTTTATGAAATAAACGCATGATCGAATTAGGTACTAATTTTTGCATGAAGCATATCAAATTAATTCCCGAAGATATACTTTCATTGTTTTGCGCACGACTGAACTTTTGAATAGATTTATAGTACACAGCTTTTGTTGTTGTTTTTTTTTTGTATTAAGTTGATTATTGCAAATATTTTCAGCCTTAGTGGTTTTGTCCCAATTTCGTAACAATATTTACAAAAAATTCTGTTTAATACATATTTTTGTTTGCAGGTAAGCAGTACTTCCTTTTTTCTATGAAGACGGTAAGTTCTCGATTGCAAATTGTTAGAAACATATTTATCTTTATGTTGTTGAGCTTTCAACCAATAAGACAAATGCAACAAATATTACACTTTAAAATATTTTTTTACATTTAGCAATTAAATTAAATATTGGCAGAAGAAGAATGACCAAAATTCATTTTCGATTATGTCAAAATTATGTCAACTATTTTTGAGCTTTAAACGTTTCTAATTTTTTATTATGGAATATTTGTTTCTTTTGTTACAAGAGCGGAGCTTAGAGAATATTTCAAAATATATTTCACAGAAATATTAAAAAGTTCTTCTGTCATATTGCCAAAATAAAAATAAAGAAACGCTGCAAACATGCTGCATATTGGTTGATGTACAAAAAGTTGCATGTTGATATAAGTGTTTATGCGGTAACGAATTTTGCTTCTATCGTGTATCCTTTAAATAAGATCTATTTGGCGTCTCACGCTTTTTGCAAGAAGTAACAAGTCTGGTACTCTAACGAATGTGTCTACCTGGACGATATTTTATCTGCGGTAATGAGAATGCATTTTCTTTTACACCTGTGCCTATAAATCAATTATCTTGTGCAATAGGTTTGCCGGGGTCGCACGAACCAACGAACCGTCACAGACTCACAACGTTGCTACTGCTATATGTATATTGACTTCACCGTACCATATACCATACGCACGACCTGTCGCAAAAATATCAACAATAGTCTCGCGAATGTTAAATCGACTATGATTTACAGCTCGCTTTCATTTCTTAAGGTCTCTCGTGTTCGATGCAATTTCTTGTTGTGTTCTTTCGCAAAATAGACGGTATTTTTTTGTTTCGTCATACCTTTTGCAAGTCGTCTTAAGATGCAATTTCTTAAAAGTTCTGCATGCACTTGTGCAACGTATTTGCACCATTAATCTGTAAAAATATGATCGTCTTCCATGCGCGTCGCAGAAAGACTAAAGGCACCCTCACACAGACGCGATACTGAATTCGGGACGGTACGGTACGGGACGATATCTAATTACATTGCGGTTAATGAAAGCTTTATACACTGACGCAGTACATTTCTTTCATTTACCGCAATGTAATTAGATATCGTCCCGTACCGTCCCGAATTCAGTATCGGATCTGTGTGAGGGAGCCTTTACTCTTTCGACATGCCTCAATTTGATGTCTTATGTCGTGTAGGATTAGTTTAAAAAATTAGATGCAAAGAATTATTGGGCCTAGCTTTGTTTCAGTGTTAAAAATAAATGCGTCAGCATAAATACTGAGAAGCAAACCAGCATCTTTACAATTAACAAAATTGATACACAGTTGAAATGCAAATGACGTAAGCTTTTAAATGAGGCATCACTCAATCCCTAGTGTAATTTAGGAATTTTAGGGTTGGGACACCTGCGGCTAGAGGGTTGAATATATAGAGATCATTTCTTCGCCAAAAGTTGTCCCCCAGCGATCTAAAGTTTACGTATTGTAATATTGCTTAATAGTCTCGTTTTGCTTACTCGTTTTTCTCGACATAAATTTAAAGTTTGTTGTATTCAGAAATAATATTTTTGGTAATACTGCGCTCCTCCACTTTCGTAATAATCTCCGCCCTCCTAGGGGGTCGCGTCGCATAGTTTGGAAAACACTGCATTACTGCCTGGCATGCATTTCATTTCAAATATTTCCACAGTATTTATTTGATATAATTATTATTTGATTTCTATACACATTTATGTATGTTACAATATATTTTTATTACATTTGAAGTTTTTATTTGGTTGATATTTTACAGCTACGTAATTAGCTGGCGTTTGGTATTTTTTCTTCAAGCCAATTAAGCAGGTAATTTGAAACAGCAATACCAAACCAAAAAAAAAAAAAATTAAAAAATATATTTTTCTTGATAACACCTGTGTTCTGAAGAAATGTGAAATCATATAATGTTATTGCTTCTGCTTTTGTTTGTTTCATTTTTAATCTTAACAAGACGCTCTTAACTTACTTCACTTTTATTCTTTCTAATTTTACAAACAAAAATTTCGGCTTTCCTTTCGCAGTCAACAGGGTTAAATCGTCTTTACTCAAACATGCAATATTCAGCAGTTTCCACATATTATTCATGTTTAGATCAATTAGCGTCTTTTTAATTTATATTTTTTTTCTTAAATTAATTTTTACAAATTTTATAGGATATTTTCTGAAAAATGTCTCGAGAAATTCTGAAATTTCTTTAGAAATTCTTCTTTTCTCAAGAAGAAACACTAATTAATTCCAAAATGCGATTGTGTAAAAATTTCAAGCCACTGGCCGAATTCTCTTGAATAAAACATACAGTGACCGAAAAAATCGCGGAACTTCCACAATGGTATATTGTTAGTAAATGTTCATAGATAATGAGAAAAATCGATCTTCTTGAATTTCGAAGATATAACGATTAAAAAGAACACTTTGATATCGTTTATTTGAATTATTGGAAGAGACTAGACGATTTGTTTTATAAAGTGATCAACAATTTTAAAGTTTTATAACCAGGTTTCTAATTACTCTTCAGTTTACAACATTCTCAATTAATTAAATTTTACCCGAAAAATCAACGTTTTCTTCGAATTTTCCTATAAACCACTTTAATAATAGAAATCAGAATTACTGCTGCGACTGCTAAAAAATGAAATATGTAACTAAATTCAGGAAAAAAAGTGATTTGTTTTAACATTTTTTCCGTGTTCTTTCATCAATATTTAATTGTATTGTAGAGTTCCGCGAATTTTGGGGCATCTGTATATTTAACCGTACAACGTAATTGCCATATGGAGATGGCATTTTATCTAATCCGTTTTTAAAGCCTTTGTTCTATTTTGTGATATGGAATTTTTTTATCTTTTTGTCCCGTATCAATAAAATTTAATATCAGTGTTACACAAATTTGCTGTATCAGTTATAATAATAACTTACCAACTTATTATTAGCCGTGTCGAAAATGGTTTTTAATACGATGCATTTATGACGGTGATTGACACTTTCCCAGCCCTTTATCTAATTTGCTATCTGTATTATTATAATATACGTACATATATAAAATATAATTATGTTATATACAGAGAGGGCCAAAACGATTGCAAATGCGTCATCAAATCATAAGTTAGTCCAAATTTATTGCAGCTATAAATTATAAAGCTAAACTATGTGGCTATACATTGCGTTTTATTGTTATTTCATTAATTTAAATAAGTTCATTTATTAAAGTATCAAGTATAATAAAAACAGTAAAATATCAAAATAGGGGCACACACAAAATTTCTATGAAGTGGGCGGCACGTTCAATCAATTTGAATCTCTCCGTATTTGAATTTGAATAGGAATTGTCCGCTACAAATACGCACATATCGATGATGACGGGTGCACAAAGTTTAAGTGCCTTGTTCATATACACCAATGTTCTACACGATATTAAGGATTCCTATTATGATAGTCATTTTATTATGATTATTCGAAATATGTTAATTTACCTGTCACGAGGAATGTTACAAGTAGATTTCGCCGAAATCAAAATGCTTTTCATTTTATTTTTAATGCTCTTAAGCAGTAACAATTAATTCGTATCATATTCGCGATATTAATTGATATGCATATCACATTATCATTTCGTTGCAAACTTCCACATTCAATTTGCGGCGTTTGTGTGTGTCATCACTACTGAAATTTGAATTAACATTCCTACTGCGATCAAGAAATCACCTCTTCGTGAGTGTGATCTAATGCCGTTTTGCAAACAATATAAATACCCTTCGGTAACTTTCACTGGTGTACATGTTCAGGAAACCTCATGAATTTTCTTGACGTTGATATCACCCATCATTGACGTCAATAGAAACGTAGAAAGTGCAAAATTGTTAAATTTATTTGTCATAAATTAAGCAATACCAAAGCATTTTTATTGTCCTGACTTTTAAAATTCGTTGCTACGTATTGACCATCTGGAAAATTTCACAATGACTTTTAAAAAAAAATTAGAAGATCTTCGTGAGCAGAAAACTATAATACGAAATTTATTACAGCCTACTTCCGGCTACTCCATATATGGTTATATATAGCAACTACGAGAGCATGAAACCAGAGAGCCAAGCGTGAAGATGTATTGTTCGACGTTTATTTTTATATGTATGTTCTTGTTTCATCAAAACTTGTGTAAATAAATGTTAAATTAAATATAATGGAACTAATAGTTGTGGAAATTGTGGGTAATATTTTTTTTATCTATTAATAAAAAAAAAAGAAAAAAATACTAGAAATACTTGATACTATTTTTAATTAATCCAGACTTTAGTATAGACCTTGTTTTGAAAAACTAAGGAATTAAAAAATAATGAAAACAAACCAACAACTTGGAAACGTCTTTGCTCATTATAAGCGCTGAAATATTTGAACATGTGTACGTGAGGTCTATTTTAATCGGCTTACAATGTTCAAGGCGCTGATAGTTCTTTACGTACTTGTGTAATTGTCATTAGTCATTAGTTAATATAAACTACATCAGATTTAACTCTATTACCCACGGCACCGCGATAACCATAAATAACGTGCGGCCGAAGAACTCGATCGGCGGCGGCATGACAGCCGCGCTTTGACTTTTAATGTGCTTTTTTCTCTCGGCAGCGCGCCACAGCGTGCAACGATAGAATTTCGTAAGGATATTCATGAAACACGACGCAACGTTATGGAAACTCGTGGTTAGTGTTTTGGCATCAAACGTGGTATAGAAATGAGATCAATTTCATTTTGTACAAGTAGAAATTATTTGAATTCATTTCAAATTTTGTAAAAAGTTCATTTTTTAAAGAAATTTAAAGAAATACAAATATGAAATTTGAAAATCGACCTGGCGAATCGATTTTCAAATTTCATATTTGCATTTCTTTAAATTTCTACAAAAATGAACCTTTCATATTTTATATTTGTATTTCTTTAAATTTCTTTAAAAAATGAACTTTTTACAAAATTTGAAATTAAAGATGTTATTTATTCAAATAATTTCTACTTGTACGTTATTTGTTATTTTCACATATTTTAATATCTATTAATTATTGAACTATTTGTATTATTTATTAATAATTATCACAGTAAAACAAAAAAAAAAAACATTTACAGAATACCATAAATCGTGGTTTAATGACCACCAAGTAAATAAAATTGACAGATTATTAAAAAGTACACTTAATTTGCAGCCTCGGGCATTTAATCTATCAAAGGCCCGGGGTTTATCCGAAAGATTGTATATCGTGCCGTGGTGCAATTTACGCTTTACTTTCTCTTCCAAACGTGTCGTTGTACATTATCTTTGACGATTGTCTGGTTTATTTTTGTCGTTTTCTTTTTTATTTACCGGAAATGTAGAAAACTGTCATACCCATGGGCAAAATTAGAAAGACACGGACAGACGTAAACAATTAGCTTGGTAAAAATTTTCATTTAAAAGAGAAAATCAATCACCTGGAATAATTATAAATTCCTATTTGATACACTTTCGCTGCCATCCTTGTTACCCGTTGCTGCCGTGTTTATTAGTGGCCTGAGGCCTTTCGAATCAGGGTCAATACATTTTTATATTGTACTGATATCAATTGTATGTATTTGCTTATATCCTTAGTTGGCTTGACCTGAAGGTAAGTTTTGAAAATTCAAAATGATGGCTACATCGTAAATTTAGTAGATCGTAGGTTTCTATGGCCGTTATCAAGTCATTTCTTTGCTTCCGGGGGGGAACTAAGCAGCAGCCAGCAACAAACGTGGTTCCATCCCAGAAAATGATGAAATAAATACAGATTTTGTCACTTCAGATTGTACCGCAATTGTATATCGTTTAGAATGGGTCAACTTTTTGTAAATTATACCAGATATCGAAGCGCAGTTTCCAAGATTTTTTAAATTGCAAATTTTGTATCATCTCAGATAATATTTTTGTGAAATTCTCACCGTCTTGTGTCTCTGATTGTGTTTCTTTAAGAACTTGTTAATGGGATTAGTCTATAATATAATATAATATAATGTGCATAACGAGCCAAATTCCTCGTTATGCACATTGTTGTCAACATGCAGTAACCCCTAACCACGCTTACCTTATTTATTGTTTCTGTTGTTCGCATAAGAAGAATCCGGTGGAAAATTATGAGATTAAATCGAATTAATTTGTTTTTTTACAACCCATTGCTTCCTCTGTACAAATTTTTGTGTATGTATTTTTAGTCTATAAAAATATAAAAAAATGGTTAATTTTTTGGCTGTCGAATATAATGCCTACTATTCGATCTGACTCACGTGCTCTTTTACAGGAAACCATTCCATCTTTCTTATAACGAATTTATCTGGATATCATTCCTCCACGGTCGTCAGTCGCCGACGACTGCAACTCAGTACCGACGCGACGACTCATTTCGTTTTCCTAGCGACGAGTGAGTCGCCGCTACTAAACTTCATTCGCCGTTCGCTCGACGACCAGTAGCCTGACTGCTTTGAAAGCAGACAAGCGACTAATTCGTAGCGAATTTAAGATCATATAAGATCATCTTGGATGAGCTTCAATGTATAATTAAATTGATAGCGCGTGATTCGAAAACATTCTTTAAATTTTATTTCCTTGTGTGTTAAATGATTATTCACTAATATTGATTCAAATCCTTCTAATTTTCTCCGCATAAACGAGGGTAATATTTTTTGCTTTTTTTTCACTTTCCAAAATTAAAGAAAGAAGTAAATTTTCCTCCTCTGCTTGATAATTTAGCAGCAATAAAATTAAGGTTTTGTGACACACATTTTTAAATATTGTCGTGAGCCGAGGAAAACACACAACGGCAGAAAATACGTCGGCGAATCAGTCGCAATCGTCGGCGACTGGCGACCGTGGAGGAAAACGTGCCCATAGCAATGGAAATGATATAACGCCAAATATAGGTATTTCATAATGACTATGAGGAACGACGCAGATGCGTTGCAAGGACATGTGGTGGCGTTGGTATTATATTTCATTTTTGAAAAGCAAATGTTGTGTATGTTTTGCATATTTATTGCAATATTCTACAATGTTCAAATGACCATGATGGATGAATGAATGCCTTTGAAAAATACATTTGAGTTATCAAGTTCATGCACTTGCATTGTTGATAAATTGTTTCTGCCACTTATCCGGATGTAATAATTTATATAAAATCGTTTAAATGATGGTGTTTTGTGCGTATCGTGATATGAAGTGATTGCGATTTATTAGGATTTTAATTAACCGCTGTGTGAGGTATTGATTGTATGAATGTTGGAATTATAATAAATTAAATAATAAAAAGCTCTGTACAATGCAACTGTTGAATTTCATTGGCATTTAAGGAAGAAGTAAGAAATAATATTTCTACATAATTACCACTTAATATATGAACGTGATGGTATTTTGTTTCGTATTACTCGACATACAATTAGTTTTATAGTACATTTTTGATCTTTCGATGATATACAGTTTGTCCACGGAAAAACGAAACACCCTCAATATCTAAGAATCTAAATTTTTTTTCTTAAAATCGCTGAAACACGTAAACATTAGATCGATGGGGGACAAGTTTTGGCAAAGAAATGATCTCTATATCTTCAAGCCCCTAAACGCAGGGGTACCAACCCTAAAATTCCTAAATTACACTAGGGGTTTAGTGATGCCTCATTTAAGAGCTTACGTAATTTGCATATCAATTTTTGAAATCCATAGATTCGTTTCCGAGAAATTAGCTTTTCAAAATAACTAAGGTACAAAACAGAAACGACAAAACCTTTCTTAAATGCTTTATCTTTGAAACCATACATTTGGAATTTGACTGCATTCATCACCTCCGACGTCCCCTCTCCCTAGTAATGTAAGCAATTCAGATGTTTTCAATAATAGTTGGGAAAATTTTCAGTTTCTGTACTCTTTTCCAAACTTGATTCAGCGCTTAAGAATCTAAAGAAAGATGTTAATGGTAATGGAGACAAATTGATCTTTGTGAGTTTGAAAAAGGACCAGAGCATCATTGCCAGGGCATTACCCGAATTAATTAATATGGCCTAATGTATACTTATGTTAATGTATGTAAATAATATCTTTCCACCATAAATTGTCTGAACATATAAATTCAATAATAGACTTCAGAGCATTCAGAACATGCTTCTTCTATGTATATAGTCCATTAATTTATTTTAGTTTTAATTATAATAGCATACCAACGCTATGTAATTTACTTTAAGATGAAGAGTATTAACGTCCTTTCGTCTGAACATAAATTCCCCTTATTTGAAATGGCTGTCAGCCATTCGCATGCAACAATGCGTAATGATAATTCATACTTATTAATTAAAGTACGGAAACGTGTCTTTGTGCCGAAGCTACGGACCGTGACTTGCAACACATACAACCATCCTAAAGTATTAAATTGTAGTAGATTGACAGACAATTTTCACCTGAAAACGTTCGCCATGCATACCGATATTAAAGCGGAAAATGCATTCATTGTTATATAGACATAACACATTTCAGTAGATTCCGAGTTTTTTAAGCGTCATTCACTAGGATAGTAGGGATTCTTTGGGTTTTCTACTTTTAATCTTAATGGATTCGATTTACTTTGACAGTTGTGTTTAACGTGCCACCAAAGAAGCCAACGTTATTTTAACACTTTTATTGTTTACTGAAAATGTGTAAATGTGACAAAGCGAATTTTGAGATTAATGTAAATGTACATACAGAAAAGTGCAAAGTGAGCAAAGTGAAATGGAAGGAAAAGAAATTTGAATGGCTTTATATTATTGATATGAAAATAGGGAAACAGCATCTCCAACTCTTAGATACTTTGTCCTTTACAAATATAATATTATTTATTTATAATTCAGCAATGAATGCTAATGATTTTGTTACTCGTTAGTTCTGCTTGTAGAATACGTTGTACATAAATCTACAAATTGAAATATATTTTTCTGTGAATTCCTTACGTACAGTTTCCAATCAAGTTCCACACAATAACAGATTCTGGTGGATATTGAGCATTCAATGCGTGATAAATTTTGAATGTAATCTCTATAGAATTAGTTAGTTAGTCGTGCCTGTATTTTTAGTAAATATCATTTATATTTACATAACTTCAAAGGAATTGATATTCCTTACATTTATTCAAATGTGTTATTCAGTGGAGCCATATAATTCATCTGAATGTCAAGATCAGCTGTGTCCTGGAAACATTCCATCCTACGACATATTACTTTATCAAACCTTGGCATGCAAAATGTAATCTTTGTCTTTTTCTGTGATTTCTTAGCCTTCGATTTTACAATAAATAAATGCAAGATTGTTAATGTAAATCTGCAACTTAAATTTAATGCCAAAGTTCAACGGTTTTTAAAGTAACTTTGTAAAAACCTTCTCAGGTAGTTTACAAAACAAAAAAAAAATGAATCTCATTTTTATATAGTATTATTGTTTACCAATTGTTTAAAAATATGTTAAGCATATTATTTTAGTATATTTTAAAAAATGTTATTAATATTTAATGTTAATACTTATTGTTCTAATAATATTTATTTATTACATCCTATAAAATGTAAATTAAAATAAGCCAATTTTATTACCGGATGCAGCAGATTAGGACTTTTATAGCGAGCGCATTTGTAATCCACCCGGTTTATTTTTTAGCATTTTATTCGTTTAGGTGTGTGCGCTTATTAAATAATTCACGCAATTAAAGCGATATTGACCGGTGCAGGACGCCTCCGCTCCATCGTGAATGCAAATTATTGTTGATGGCGCCCACCGAGAAAAGGCTTGCGAAATCCTCTAGACCTCGGACTGTCGATGAGGTGCTTCTTAAAATTGAAATTGAGGACACCTCGAATTTACATATCGTGATGATCAGCGAAAAAAATAATTTAATTGGCCACACAATTCGTCTGGTGCAGTTTAATTTGTTTTTCAACATTTCGCAAAAATGACATTGAGCAATACAAATTTATTGTATAATCTGTCAAAGAGACATGTTCTGTCGTACAGTTTGTAAAAACAAGCAATTATTGTGGAATTTATTGTATTGTAAAAAAATAGAAAAACAAAAGTATTAAATATCCTATAAAAATAATAAATAAAGCTACAATATTTTATTATTCCAGTAGTCCAGTCAATCTATCCAAAAATAAGTTGAAATCTGCATAAAATAACGTAAGTTGGGTGATGATTTTGGTATGATTTGTTAGAGGGGTGTATTCTGAGCATAATGCCGGATTTGAGGGGTTCTTCGAGTGTCATTTGCGCCGCTATCGCGAGTAACGCGTTTAATTCGATTTCTCGAGAACGAATCATTATACACAAAAAACTATAGAGACCTTTTCTCTTATAAATTTGTTTTTCCAACGCCAATACTTGCCGAGTTATTTCGTTAGAAATTCACAAATTTCCGTATTTTCGTATATTTTTTGCCTTTACCTCCCTATCCGTTCACTTTTACCAAATTTTATCTATTATCATACATAGAGATCATTTAATTATCTACATCTTTTGTTTAAAACTTTTTTCTCTACTAATAATACAGTGAGATCGAAAAAAAAATTAGTCAAAGTAAGCCATGAACAAAAATCGACATGTCATTACTTAAACCACTATTTATTTCTTAATGTCAAATTGACGTTAGTCAAAAATGTTCAATAGGAAAGTGCTCCTGAAATTCTTCATAATAGGCAACGTAAGAATATTTATCGTTTCCTGTTTCATTTCCATTTCAAAAATAGAATTCTAAAAGAAAAGCTTTGATTTGTTTGGACATCATTTTGGACAAAGGTCAATTTGACATTAAGAAATAAATAGTGGTTTAAGTAAAGACATGCCGATTTTTGTCATGGCTTACTTTGACTAATCTTTTTTTTCGATCTCACTGTATTATTAGTAGAGAAAAAAGTTTTAAACAAAAGATGTAGATAATTAAATGATCTCTATGTATGATAATAGATAAAAT
>JAFFZR010015817.1:0-16168 GCA_018397195.1 Lethrus apterus | reverse complement strand
TGAAATTTTGCACAAAATCTTCTTATACTACTATAACCCAGAAATGAAAAACAAAAGAGCTACGACGACATTAATACAGGTCACCGCACATGGGATAACTTCGTTATTAGAGTAGCTACAGTGTTGGTCAATACATCAAAATTGTGTAGTTTTTTCTACTGATTACAATGGCGTACTAAAAAAAACAGTTGCGAGTCGCATTTTCGAACTAACAAAAAAATTTTTTTAGGAGACATCCTGTATATTTTAATTGATAAAAAGTTAAATTTTACATAGAATACTCTTCTAATAGTACAACCGTAAAATGAAAGGCCAAATTTTAATATGAAATAAGTAAATGAGTATCAAAGCAAGCAGTTCGAAAATGCGACTGGCAATTGTTTTTTGAGTATACCATTGTAATCAGTAGAAAAAACTACACAATTTTGATGTATTGACCAACACTGTAGCTACTCTAATAACGAAGTTATCCCATGTGCGGTGACCTGTATTAATGTCGTCGTAGCTCTTTTGTTTTTCATTTCTGGGTTATAGTAGTATAAGAAGATTTTGTGCAAAATTTCATTTTCTACCGACTGCTACATAAATATACAGGCTGTTCCATTACAAAAAATCTAAATAACTGAGTTGACTCTGAAATGTGATGCGCAATTGTTTTTTTGTGTGGGCCGTTGTAATCAGCGGAAAAATCACTGCATCTTTGCTCATTTAACCGACTCTGTAGCTCCAAAAATAACGAAAATAGCAATAGTGCGCAGATAACTTTGAACACCCTGTATAGAGCCTGTCCACGGAAACATTCTAACTAACTTTTTTAATTAAAGAGATACAAACTTAGTTAAATGGACAAAGTTTAAGTACTTCGCAATACGCATTTCGCGCACTAAATTATAAAACAAAAGAACATCGCGTTGCTAAGATACAAGCCTAATGATTAATTTTTTAATTGAAAACCTGTATATTTTTATATTTTTAAGTTGCCCTGGTTGCCTGTTATAATTAATTATAAAACATTTTTTCTCTAGAATCGCTGGTTAAGGAACAATAATTTCTTGCATTCTGGGTGTTCACGAAATATTCTACACCAGCTAACTTTTTTATTTAAAGAGACAAACTAAACTAAATTAAATGGACAAAGTTTTAGTACCTTGCAATGCGCATTTCGCGCAATAAATTATAAAACAAAAGAACATCGCGTTGCTAAGACACAACCATAAAGATTAATTTTTTAAATTGAACATCCTGTATATTTTTATATTTTTAAGTTGCTCTGGTTGTGTGCTATAATTAATTATAAATTTTTCTCTAGAATTGCTAGTTAAGGAGCTATTGTAGTTTGTTAACAGACTGTATAAAATTATTATTATTATTTCTTTACTAAATGCGAAAATCTATGACAAGCGGAAAATAGAGTGCAGGTAAACAAAATAAATGGTGTAAAGAACGAGCGATGACCAGTGAATATTATGGGAAGATAAAAACGTCAGTGGTTTATGATGGAAAATCTAAATTTATTTTAAAAAAGGTTTGACGGATAAAACAAAAAATTTGAACTACTCGATCGATGATAAAGAAAGTGTATTCTTTATTCGTAGAAATTTAGCTAGAGTTGGGTAGGGTAAGATGGAAAAGATAATCAGAAGTCAAAATTCCAAAAATTCCCTTACTATAGCGAATGTAGATGGAAGAAGGTTGTTGAAATAAATTAAGATATAGATTAATGACATCATTATGTGAAAAGTGTCAATGGCAACTTCATCAATTTTGATGAAAAGAAAAATCAAACCACTACTCCAAACACAAAAATGTAAAAAGCTTTAAAGTAGCAATGTATACGTTTACAACAAAAGAAGTCGTTGCTTAAGCACTGAAAAAATGGGCATACTACTCACAGTCACATATGATTTTATAATTATAACATTACATTTGGGTCACCGTGGTTTAAACACAAAAGCATGGTTAAGAATAAAAAATGTGGAAGGCAATAAATCATGAATAAAACTTTTCTACATGTTTGACTTTTTTCCTTCCATTTGTCTTCCTCTCTCTGTCTCCCTGGATGTGTTTTTTTGTCTTTTTGGGGTAAAACTTGTAAGTAACCGTGAGCTAGTCTTTATAGCTTATGGTCTAAATGCCATAATAATTTAAGATGTCCATCACCATAAAGGAGGGAATACACTGGAAGAATATTCTATGCACCACTAAGAAGGTAAACTGAGCCCAATAACTATATCAGCAGTTTATTGCCCACCTAAACAACAAAAGAAAAGAACGATTGAGATACGAATAGAAAGAGAATTGCGTAACCCTATTTCCACTCTAAAAGACATTACAACAGGCCAAACTACTTACTGGCTTGCAGACAAAAAAGAAAATACCTGACCCATCAGGAAAATTTAAAGAAATGGATTCAAGGAAATGTAAGGTACATGCTGAGAATTATCACCAGACTACTCACTCATAATAATCAACATATATTTCTAAATCATGATTAGAACAAAGCAACCTTCCTTATATTACAAATGGGCAACAAGCAGCTTGGCTTGCAAATTCTGAACGTGCTCAAAAAAACCTGCCATAATGAAACAAAAAATATCTGAAAGACAACTGAGAAAACAATGGCTACAATCAAGAACCGTGAAAAATAGAAGCAAATTTAACAAGGCAATAAGAACGTTATTAGAAATACTATTACACATCAAAGGTATCCGAGATTATCTAGAACGTTTGATAAATTAATCGCTGTGGAACATAATATGAAAATTAAAGACTTCTACAAAACACTCCTTGAAATTGAAAGAAGCAGACATGGAAAGACAAGGAAAAAGTTGACGTATGCAAAAATTCTACCAAATCGTTTTTCCTGAGAAGAATCTATTGAAGAAGAAAGCACAGTAAACGATATCTAGAAACCCCGTTCAAAATGGACTTGCCTCTTGATAAAATTAAAACAGAAGTACTCATAAAACAACTTGGGCAGAAAGTGCCAGGATGCAAGCTAATCACTGCCAAAGAGCCAGAACATTGCTCACCAATTGTTATAACTTAAGAACCTTTATCTTCATAAGCAAATAAATTGGTATGCACCTAGGCAAGCGGCTCACCCGTTAGAAGCACATTTCTAACAAAATAATTGTTTGCAGATCACAACTTTCTTTGGAAAACAAAAGTATTTCATGTTATCATTAAACCACCTTGGATTTTTCGCCAGTAAATCTAAGATCGATATTCTGAATTCTGAATTCCAAAGCAAAGTGAAGCATCGTTCCCAGCAACATTTTCAGCGCGACCTCTCAATTTTCCAGTTCAATAAAGGGATTGCTCATGTGCATGGTTCGACATGATAGATGATAGATAAAATTAACAATAGGATAATGTTAAGAATTAGAGGTACACAGGAGCAAAATCAAGCGATGAATTTATGAAAAAACTTCAAAGCCTATCTTAGTAGCTTTCTAGCTTTGAAAGGCCAAACGTTTCTTGCTCGAATCTATGAACCTACAACAATGAAAATTGATTACAATGCAAATTTGAATTTATTTAATATTAAATATTCAATCTGTGTTTCAATATCTAAAAAATATTTATTGCAATAATTACATATATGAGAAAATACCCTAATATATTATAAATGATTTAAATTGTACGTAATGGTTAATTTATGATTTCCTGCAGTAATTAGATGTCGATAGTGTAAAGTGGTCAAATTAACTATAGGAAAATGCGTGTAGTACCTACATTACTCTATAAAAATATCCATGAATTATGACACATAAATATGCAATTATATCTGATCCTTTTAATTATTGCGCAGCTAGATATTACAAATTAATTTCATATTAATACAAGATGTTGTATTTAATTACGGATGATCTAAAGGTTCTGTAGAAAATCCAACAAGTGATTTTTGCTTTATTAAAAACAGCCGTATGCTTGCATGTATATTAAATATTATAAACATATTTTATGTGTTTGCATGTGTCTTAAATATTATAAACATATTTTGTGTTAGACAATTTATGATTTAAAACGTGAAAGGTATTTTTATTTTTTTTATATCGAATTACATAACAAATTGTATATAAATATTACATAAATATAAAAATTTAAATATCAAAACAATATAGTTTATCATTGCCGAATTTTAATTCCCTCGATAAATGTAAATATCAAAGACTCCTTTTAAAACAGTCGCTGAGACTGGGTCAATAGTATATGATTATCATGTTTTAAGCGCGCTTTCTTATTCGACAGTTATTGCCTTCTAAATATGTCGGAAAATTTTTAGTTCTCACTTTTATTGTTTTCTTACAGTGGTTTCCGCGTTCGAATGTGATTTATACGTTGAAAATTATTGTTGTGTCATTTGTAAACTTGAAATCTGATCAGAAATTTAGGGAAGCTTACGTTTAAATTTTGATTTAAAATACTGTCATTAAATAAACTTCTGGACAAAATTAACGCATCATTAAAACTTCTCATTATTATTTTTGCAAAGTTTTAAATCGTAGTCCTACGTGATATTATAGCTAAATGATTTTAACTAATGTTTGACAAATTGGAATGGTATTTCGGAAACAAAACATGAATAAATAACAGAAAGAAACAATAATGTCAAATGCATTTAAAATGATGTCAATGAAAAGCTTTAAAAAAATGGAATATGAAATTAAATTATAGGAATTTGAATTCAGTAACATGTAGATCCTCCTCTAGCTGTTATCAATGCTTCCATTCGTCTGGGCATGCTATTGATCAAGTTGTGAATGGTTTCCTGTGGAATATTATCCAATTCGACAAGAACGACTTGTTCGAGTTCCCTATGATTCATATGAGCAGGTATGTGGCGTCTTAACTGATCGGTTTAGTGCATCCCATAGATGTTCTATGGGATTCCATTAGTTTCCGACGTTTTGTTCACTGATACAAGTTACATCATCATTTCAAATAGTATAGGAGACATCATCGAACACGTCTCTATAAACTTGCCTACAATAATAAACAAATGATAATCTTGCAATGAAATATTAACACGAATGTTGTACGAGTCAGTATTGATTGGAAAAAGTAGTATAATAAGAAAAATCATTCTATTAAATGTATAATTATTAGTGATTTGAAATGCAGTTTAAAATTAAATGTTACTTAAAATATTCAATCTTAGTTTAAATTTAATAACAAACCAAGAAAGTGAATAAATAAAAACTGCTGCTAATACTAATGATGCACTGATTGTATATTTAAAGCGTAACAAGTTTAATTTTGATTATCTGTTAATGTTTCTACCTGATTGTTAAATCTTGAGAAATAATACAATGATGGATTACAAGACCGACTGGCATACTTAATATATTTGCTTAGAATTAATCAAACGGTCAGTTCCTCGTTTTACAAACACAGTGAATTTATTCGTGTAGGTGGAATTGTTATTTAACACATTCTCGTGTTATGCTGTTTGTAAAATAAATTGTATTAATAAGTCATTACGTAAAGTATTTATAAATTTCTTGTTTATTGTTTATTTGTTTCATGTTCATGTTCATGCACGCATATAATAAATATGTCTCAGCGTAACTATGATGTATTAACTTAAGAAAATAAATTCATTTCTATGTAACAAACTAAACTTTTTCAAATTTAAGTAATTAATTAATTCTTTTTAAAGTTTCAAAGGACTTACACGACAAAACATCAGATAATTTGCATTTCCTTATGACATCCTTGAGGAAATCTTGGTGACAAGCTTTTATAGATTAACAAGCAAGTCTTCTGCTGCCTTGTATTTTCAACTGCCAATTTTTTACGTGCTGTTCTAACCCTTAAATTGTGTATTAAATTAGACACATTAATTTAAAAAATTGTGTTTTACACAGTTTTAACAAACAAAAATAATTTTGCCAATCCATATAAAAAATAAACGGAAATATACATTAGAAAAACATGACATTTTGTGAAGCTTTACAAAATTTTCTATTATGCATTATTTATAGTTTTGGAAATAATCAATTAGTAGTTTTTTTAGAGACCCACTTAATTAACTCATTTATTTATTTATTAAAAAACATAACATTTTAAAATTAGTCAATATAAGTGTTTTTTCGCCCTTGTGTTTGATTATTTTGGTTTCAACAATATATTTAGCCAAGTATACGGCTTTGGGTTTTATAGAATTGGGATTTATAAAATTTCACACCAGATAAGATATTATTAAGATATTTCACTGTCGATCTTACAGTTCCTCATAATTCACTACATGATTTTATTATTATTATTATTATTATAATTTGGAAATCTTTGGAAATATTTGGAAAACAAACTTTTCATATACAAAAGTAAATTTAAATCAATTTGTCTCTATGGTATTCAGCTATGAAGACATGCAAAGCCGTCAATCATTGAGAAGAAGAAAAGAAATTAATTAAAAATATGTGTCTGCTACAACTTTGAAGCTAAAGTAGTAGGATCTCATCGTAGGCTCTCATCGCAGGAATTGCTGGAATTGCTGGAACAATTAACGACGATAAAGATTTGAATTCGGCAATACTTATTAAATTGAACGTCACCAAGATAAAAATTTCGAGACAAATTACAATCATAAACAACGAGCTGAATTTTCTTGGATTATTTTGAAAATATGCGGCTTTACGACCACGATAGCTTTTTTGTTTGTTTTAAAAATGGAAAGTAGTAATAGTACACAGCTAATCGAAAAAAATAGTTGTGGAGTCATACCATCAAGAATAGCGGCGTACTTAGGAATTTCTTCATCGTATACTGGTCATTGCTGTCGACCTTCGTGGGCAACACTTTTGGTGGATCGCGGAGGAAACATCCTTGATCTCAAGCGCCATGGGCGTTGTTCGATAGTGGCGGTGAGGTACGTTGAAGACTCGGTCCATAATAAAATACAAACGGCCAAGAAGATTCTTGGAAATTTTCAGATAATCATAGCACTGAAGCAGCGTCTACAACAGCGGAAGTCACTGGTGTCGAATACTTCTTCTGGCATGAAGTTCGCCTTTCAACAAAAAGGACAAGAAAATGCAGCTAGAGATTTACAGTTATCCGAAGTTCATATTAATTATAATTGTTCCAACATTTAAGTTATCGTTAGTTTTTCATTAAAATAAAATTGTAAAAGGATAATAAATAATTTATTTTGCTATTTTTTAAGGCTGTAGGGCTTTAATGTAATAATTTATGTCTTAAAAACAGTACCATAAACTGTCCAAAATGGCCCACTCGGACATAAAACTTTTTTTATGTAATTTGAAGGAAATTTTTTGCGTCCATAATTTAGAAATATTTACCGTTTTGTTATAAAGTTGTATAGTTTTACGAAGCAACATGATTTATCCTCCGAATATATTTAGTAATAAATGCGTGTGATCAGCAAGCCAGTGACAAACGATATTGATATTAAAAACTTTTGACATTTCCATCCGAGAAAATTTATTGCTTCCTATTATTTTTGTTGATTTTATATATTATGTCACTTGCGTATTCGAATTGGCTTCAAATCGGTATTTTTAAGGACTCTAATTAGCAGATTGCCTCAAGTAAGTAAGCGATAACAATGAATAATTTTCTTTAAATTATGCTTATTGACAATATCGCACAGTCATAATTTTAAAATAAATATTATATTATATAAATACATAAATATTACAAATATTATAATTTTTAAAAATCAATTGTAAATTGGACTTTGTTTGTATTGTGTGCACTTCACTCCTTTGGTGAATAAAGTATAGTTACATTTTGATCGATTAACGAATAAATATTAAAAGCAGGGCATAAGCAATCACAATCCCTCCAACATATGCAGGGATTGTGATTGCTTATATTCTCTGATTGTATAGCTTAAATTAAGTACCTCTTGTTGCCTAGGGTCGATAGGTTTTTGTACCAAAATTATTCATCACATTCATCATGGAAATCAGCTTTCAATAGTGATTTGAAACTACTATTATCTATTATCAATTTTTTCAGTTTCTGTATCAATTTTGTATTTTTTTAAGTTTTCAATTTCTGTGTAGAATATTTATATCTTTTTAGAGAAGCTCATTCAATAATTTTGGATATTTTTCACGTCGAGTAAGGGATGTGTTCTTAATCGCTTACCAAGTAAACATTTATATGCAAATAATCAACTTTGTCATTGGTAAGTACTTGATCACTTCTTAGTTATCATTTCTTTCAAGAACATAGCTATAACCTACTTTATTGAACACCATATTTTTTCTGAATGGCTTTAACCAAGTAATTAGTTGGTATATGCTGAATTTTAATCCAATAGCCAATATATCCAATATATAAAATCCAAAAGCCTGTGGCGCCTACACTTTCTACATCCCAAGCCAACCCAACTAAACCGATTCCAGTGCATGCTTTTTTCCTAATAATTGCTAAAGTTGGAAATAGAATAGCCACCACAATTGACAGATTACCGCCTCCCGAGAATATATAAATTAATTCTTGACCTCGTTCATTGAAATTTTATTGGATTATTGAACATAATTTTCGTGTATCTTCAAAACTTTTTATCACATTTGTCTCGGGGTCAATAAGATAATAAGTTAATATTTTTAATTGGTCAGGAAGAATTATTATAGCAAAAAAATTCACCATGGACACGGCAAATATTACATTTAATGGTAAGCTTCGAAAAACTGCACATATTTATAAATTACAACGATATAACGAATTTTTTAACACAAAAATTTTAAACTTTTCCTTTCTGTACTTGAAAATAAGCAAGATTTGCACATTTAGCATACAACTTTAATTAATCTGTATAGATTATAAAATCAAACAAGTTTTGAAAAATGATTACACAACCATATCTTTTGTCGACCCATTTGCATTTCCTTATCCTCTTAACTTTCCCAGAGAAATTACTCACACCGTCACATCTCTATTTCTTTCTCCGTCTGATACACTTAAAAGGTCCTTTATTGTTCTTCTTCTATAGACATTTTATTTCTATAGGAGGAGGAATGAAATTGTTTACAATTCCGAAAAAATACCACTAAAGATACGATCAAAAGACTTTTAGTTGTATTCAACCAACAATAAAAGCGAAACAATAGAATTATCGGTTATTTGTGCGGAAATACGTTTATTCATTTAGAAACGTTGTGATTGATGTCCTATTTTGTGATACGTTTTTCTTTCTCCATAAGTTGAAGCTCTGCATACATTAGAGTCTATTAAATTATTAATAAATAAAGTGAAGTTAATATTAGACTAAATATATTATTATTATAAAAATTTAATTCACATTGTAGAATCAAAAATCTTATGAGTTGTATAACTAATTAAGAAAGAATTATTCTAAATTACCTAATTTGTTAAAGAGCAAACTAGTTAAACAGACATTTTGTCACACAATTATTTTAAAACATTGTAAAGTTCTAATGTGCTATTCAATTGGTTGTTAAAGTACTAATTTATGTAAATTAATTTTTAAAGATATATTACTAATATTACGTTAATCTAGAAAAAAAAAAACTTTTCATAAAAGTTTACATCGTATAAGTCTCGTGTTATGTAGTAATGACAACTTTATAGACAGATAACCTCGCAAATGCGGTTTTTTATAACTATTAAGTAGTTTTATGCACTTTTAATAACATATTAAATGGTTTTTAAACTAAAGATAGCGTTAAGTACACGCTGGTAATGTAAACGAAATATTATATTGCAAAATAATTGACTATAAACAGAAATCATACATTTATTATTCATTAAAAGAACTTTATTTTATTTAATGAAACAAATTTCTTTCTTGGTATCTTCCCACATTCATCATTCACTCTGGGCGGTACACTCGTGCCAATCGTACCTTCTGCCGACTCTGACGAAATGCAAATAAACAAGGAAGAATCTTTCGTCTTGCGAACAATCAATCTTAAACTTTATCTGCCCAAGTAAAGATTACAATAGAATGCAGTTAGTTGTAAAGTCGTGATTATTGCATATCCGCACATCTGTAAACGTCGTAATTACTTCCGCAGTTTATTTCAACATTGTTTTTGTCGTCGTATACGAAGAACTATGTTAATGTGCTGTGTAATTTGTTCACTTTAAATATGTGACAAGACAAAATGTGCGTTAATCTCGTAGTGTTTACTGTGATTTCACTCTGGAATTAACTATATTACATTTTACGTGATTCGACTTTTGTTGTTTGTTTAATGGAGAACTTTCCTCGATAACTGTTTTATATAATCCTGGATAGTTTTAGTAAAATTATCATTATGATTTGTTAAATAAAAGCGCCCACAGGATTAAAAGCCTTTAAATTACACAGCACATACTTATCTTGTTTTAACAGTTTGGTAATTAAATAGAAATTAACAAACACAAATTAAAAGAAAGAATTTGGAATTTGTGCTATTTCATTTCTTCACCTCATCTACAGGGCCGTCCTATGATATTTGGCGCCCGTGGGCTACTAACAATAATGCTCTTCGTAAGAAAATATACGGGAGGGGAAGCGGGGCGACCAGTGAAGTTTTACAAAAGTTTCAGAACTAGAAAAAGTTAATATAATTAGCTATAAATAAGGTGACCAATTTTTTTTTTTTTACCAAAAAGGAGTGCGGATGGATGGAAAAAGGTTGTTGTATGGATTGGGTTCGCTCCGTAAATTAAAATTATTGAAATTAAAAAAAACAGTTTTTAAAATTTATAGTTGGATTGGCATGGGTTAGGTTCGCCCATACTTGAAATTATTGAAATTCAAAATGTCAGTTTTTAAAAATTTATAATTTATGGTTGGGTTCATTCCGCAATTGAAATTCAAAAGTTAAAAAAGAGTGTACATAAGGAGCAAAATGAGTCCAAAAGTAGTATAAAAAGAAGTACAAAAGAAAATACAAAATTCAAATAACCTATAAGAACAAAAGCCAAAAGCCTGGCGTCCCTGGGCCATAGCTTATTTAGCCCTGTGGTTATGGTGGCCCTGCTTATCTACTATTTTTTCTAGTCTATTCCTTATTCCTTATTGAAGCAGTGCTTTCACCTTCTTAATGTTACTTTCCACTTTAACTACATCTCCAGTCTGCTACATACACCCGAGCTCCTAGTCCATCATCTTATCGCCTTTTTCTTTGCTGCCATACATGAATAGTTCTCTCATTTTGTGTTTACCCTCGCCCCTTCTCCATCTTAAGAACTAGTTGTACTTAGTCGCCTTCTTAAATATCATTGTGTTATATGGACTTTCTTTCCAATTTCCATGCTTTCTTTCCACTTCGCTCATTTGAATAACCACATTCACCTCAACCCAAATAACTTCATTTTGTCAACACTTTGCCTTCTTTTCCCACTATTGTCATCACTGTTTTTGCCACCTAACAAATCCAGTCGTACTTCTCGAGGAATTTTTATTTATTGGTATGACCATACTATTTTAACTTACTTATGAGCTGGTAAGTTTTTCAAAAACTCCCTTATTTTTGACTGGAGCGGATCTTTTAACATACCTGACAGCGTCCCTTTTATCTTTTGGAATATTTTTTTTTGTTTTCTTGGTCGACGCTTGAGAAAAATCGTAACAAACTGGCTTAAATTAAACAGACAGCTGACAACCAGAACTGATGAGCCACAAAAATATAATTTATCTGTTTGTCATAAATTGTGTTGAATATCCTATAAGCCAGGGGTAGCCAACTTCATTATATATATATGATCTACTATTTTTCTTAAAAATGTGTCGCGATCATGTACTAAGATATATGAGTTGTATGGGGTTGGGTTCGCTCCCTAATTGAAATTCAAAAGAGTACAATTTTTAAAATTTTGGAATAAAAATTTGAGTTCGAGGGTTGTATGATGGGTTGGGTTGGGTTGGGTTGGGTCGCTCGTAATTAAAATGCAAAGGAGTAATACTGAACGATCGACCAAAAATGGTTTCGAGATCGACCGGTCGATGGCGATCGACTTGTTGGCCATTCCTGGTCTATAAAACACACGTAAATATAACAATTTTGTTAATAAAAATGATGCTCTATGTCGTTTCAAATTTGTTTATACAATGGAATTTAAAAATTAATTTTTATAATCAGAGCCACCCTGACTACAGGGCTAAATAGGCCATAGTCGAGGGGCGTCAGTCGCTTGGAGCGGCAGGCTTTTTGGGCGGCAATTGTTCATATAGGTAAGATGACCAAACGTACTCTTTTAGAGAGTTTTGTACTACTTTTTTGATGAGCTGTGGAAACCATAAATTTACTGATTTTGTACTGTCCTATGTGGGAAGCATTTGTTCATTTATGGTTACAGTTGGGGCGTTACCTCTACGTTCAGTGAAAGTTACTTGTACTGACTACTTTTATTCGTTTATTTTTATTCTCCAATTTTTTCCCTAGGCTTGAATTTTTGGTACTGCTACGGCAGGGTCATAATGTTATGCCATTATCGCCGGCAAATTAGGTTGGAATTGTGCTTTCACTTGTTGGTAGGTCGGCTGTAAATAGAAGACAAAGAATGGGTCCAGGTACGCTGTGCCCTGTACATCAGATTGCAATGAAATATATTTTAATCTAAATTTGTTCACTTATTCATAAAATTATATTATATACCTATAAATTTACCAAATAATCCTACGGTAATTGTTGGTGTAATGTATTTGTGTCTAGCATATACATTACAGAAATTCATGGGAACTTTACATGCGAAGTCTGTGAATAGTAAGTAATGGGACTTTTTCAAAATGTGACTTTTATTTATAATTTAACTCTGTCTCCATCAAAATAGTTCACTTGAGAACTAGCCTTCTGCTGGTCGTGGACTGGTCTGGACTTTTTTTGAATTCCAATAATTTCAATTACGGAGCGGACCTAACCCATAGAACCTACAAATTTTCTTTTAAATTTCGATTACGAAGCGATCCCAACCTAAATTTTAAAAACTGACTTAACTGACTTTTGAATTTCAATAATTTCAAATAAATTTTAAAAAGTGTCACAAACTTTGAGCGAGCATAGCATCGCCCAAAATATGTAGAAAATCTTATCTCTTTTTTCATTCGCAAAAATTTGCATTTTCTTATCGAAGTCTACAGATGTTCTATTAAGCATACAATTTGTGATTGACATTCAGTGGCGATTTGGATGAGCGTCAACATAAAGACATTAGTGACGTTAGTGACACATTTTTTTAACACCTTGTACATTTTTATTATTGGTAATATATTGACTTTTTCTAGTTCTGAAACTTTTGTAAAACTTCACCGGTCACCCCACTCCCGCTTCTCCGCCAGTGTATTTTCTTATGTAGAGGGACGCGTTACTGTTAGTAACCCACAGGCATAAAATATCTTAGGACGGCCCTGGTTATAATGAAACAGAATTGAAATACGCAAATAAAATACTTTGTCACGACGTATCTATAAGAAGAATTCTCTTACGTTTCATGTAACAACAGGTCAAAGTTTATATTAGCATTATTGTGACAAATTGAGAATATTTCCCTTTCCCTATCGCAATAAGTGAACAATAAACTAACGTGATCTAATATTGGATTAAACTCCTCGATCCAATAAAATTGATTCTAATCGATTAAAGTACTGCCAATTAAAACGTATTAAAATTCAAACTAAAGTAATAAAATTTCAGGCTACGATTATACTTGTTTGCAATATGCACAATTTTATCTTCAACGAGTGCTCAAATTGTGGGAACGGAGTGTGGAATCTTCAGAATTATTTGCCACACAAAAAACAATAAATTCTCATGGGTATGCCATTTGTCTTATAACATTACTAGAACAGACGACGTGTATCAACTGTTTCGGATATTCCACGCTCCGTTGAATAACCGTATTTATTTCGATGTAACCTTATACGGAAAATAATAGCATTTCAGTCATTGATGTTTAAGCGATTTATTTTGTCATTTACATTTATGTTTTGTACGTACAAATTTATCATTCACTGGTAAAATAGAATAAAATTAATGTTGATTAAAATAATAACGTTTATATTAATGATTTAAACTATAAGTATTGTCGATTTTATTGATGAATATAAACTAATGTTTTAAGTGAGAATATTTATTTATCAAGAAGTTTATTATTAAAATAGTTTAATATTTTATTAAGAATAAAATTTGTTGTGATCAAAGCAAAATGTAAGAACAAAAGGTAAAAATCAAAAGCCATTTAACAAATGTCTGCGATTTCATTGATACTTTCATTGATACTCACTCATTGATTTTCATTGATACTTATATCAGTTTAAAGCTGATGAATTCGTATCTGTTATTGTGAACCCAAGTAAATAAATACAGCGGGTTGCATAGCGAGGGGTTGAATTGATTATCTAAATTTATATAAAAACAATTTTGTAGTTAATTTCCATTACATTATTGTTTCATGAAGGTAGTTTAACTTCTGATTATTAAAATCAATTCCTAGAACCACAAACTTGGAAGTTTATTAATTCATGACGAGAAATTTTTGAGACGATGGATGATTAATTAATTACGTAGTTATTTAGGCTATTTCCATCGTTTATTGGATTTTGGTAATCTGACGTTTCGGCAGTCCTATTGCCGTCTTCAACACCCACAATACCAGAGACAGAATTGGAGAGATTAAATACACCTGGATTTTAATGTTTAGAGAAAGTGTCAAGTGTCAAAGTCACGTGTAAATTTAAATAAGTCAGTATGATGAATTTGGAAAGAAACAGCCCTTCTCAGGGCTACCCTGAAGACGGCAGTAATAATACACAATTAAATTTATTATATCAGGGCGAAATTGATTTAAAAAATTATACACCATTAAAATAAACAACGATGACGTCATCACTCGAAAGCAAATTGTCGGAAATTGAAACGGGCATTAATTTGTGTATTTTTGGCAAATAAAATTACAGCGAGAATTCAATTTTAATGAATTTGTTCCATATTATGCCGCTCACTGTATATTAATATCGTACGTAAAATACGTAATTTTCTATTTTCTTCTATCACATGAACTTAGTTTAGTCGAAATAACATTCCTAATGGAAGCACAGATTACATGTAAAAGTTAAAATAGTTACCTGTTAAAATTAAGCAATACTTCCATGTGAGGTAACATTATGTACACAAACAAAACAGTTTATAATTTGTTCGTAGAAATGTGAAATTTGTATGTAAGTGATTATGGATGAACCCAGACTAGCCATTAAGGATATCACGAAGTGATTATCTACAATAAACCACTGAGTACCCGCTAATTGAAATGCAACGTATAAGGTAGTTCCTTACTTATAAGCCGATGGTAATTGCACCAGGAAACTGAAACATAATGAATTGTATCAATAGTTAAGATACGGATTCCATAGAAATTTTATTTTAATACTAATTAAGCATTATAACATGATTATCATTTCATAAAATTATAATGCAGATAACTTTACTAAACAAATATTTCTTTACTGTTGCAAATTTAATGAAAACACAACACAAATGTTGAGTTTTTAATAAAAACTTGTGTTCGATTGAGAAAAATTTATAAAACAAGCAAGCTTTGCAATGGTATTGCAAAGAAGCTTTTGTAATTGTAATTTGTTGCGTTTTATTAATTTTATTAAGTAATTTCCATTTTATTATTAATTAATATTTTTCTTAAATAATCAGTAACAAAAAATTGAATAAATTGAGTTTTGTCATAAATATTACATAAAATGATGCAAGCAGAATTCCATCGAGCACTCTATTAATGTAAACATGTCACATAAAATTCATCTAATTTACTTTCTTATGTGAATATCGATTTGAATTTAACAGATCCAGAAATGTTATTCCTTCAAAAAATGGATCTGTTGCAACTCAAATTACATCGCAACCTTTCGTCTATTTATGAAATGTCATGTTTATTTTTCTTACGTGTGCCATATAATAATAATAATAATTAGTGATGGGCACAATCGAATGATTTTAACTATCGAATTGTTAGTAATCGAATGATTTTTACTATCGAATGATATTACTATCGAATGATATTACTATCGAATAATAATTTTTACTATCGAATGATTTTACTATCGAATGATTTTACTATCGAATGATTTTACCATCGAATGATTTTACTATCGAATGATTTTACTATCGAATGATTTTACTATCGAATGATTTTACAATCGAATGATTTTACTATCGAATAATTTTAC